>JAJVSH010000014.1:2387391-2399568 GCA_021460005.1 Tetramorium alpestre
AAAAAAAATATATATATATATATGTTTATAATTTATAATTTTATAATATTTTATAGAGCTGTATATGTGTATATAAAAGAAGAAGATTTGTTCAATCCCGCCCTTTTCGGAAATAGCATTTTCAAAAATACTCTAAAAAATGATGGGAACGGTCGCGCGGGAGAGCGACACGACAGGAGGGCGCTCGTGCCTTTTTCGCTTCCCGCTCACTCTAAACTTTGTGGCTTTTGGTGGACAAGGAGGAAACTACATGTGTAATCTCTTCGAATGAGGCATTCATATAATTACGATCGAACTTCACTTACATGTAAGTTCGTTTGATCGTTTAATTATACAGGGTATCCCAGAATTGTCGCGCCAATTTTCGTGAGCAGGTAAAGCGGGCCAAACTGAGTTGAAAACTCCTCTACCATTTTGCAATTTTCGCAATAATTAACGAGATATTAATTGTTAAAAATCGCCGTATTAGATCGGCCTTCCGCCGAATACAAGCACGCGGCGAAATACGACCGCCCAGCGTCATTGTTCCCAAGATTGCGAGGAATTGTTTACTATACGCGGCAATGTCTAAAAGCGATGGTTTTGAGCTGTGATTGTCCCCCTATTTTTTGCCATTTGTGAAAAACTCCTCGGACAATTCTAGGACACCCTGTGTATATTTACATCTGATCATATTAAACCCATTTTTTCTCGGGTACATAGAAAATATATTAATTGAAAAATTAGTAACGTATTATTGCACCTATAACATATAATAACAAAGGAAAATAATTAAATGGAGAGAGAAGAAAAAATAAAAAAAGCAAATCGAAAAAGATGAAAATGAATAGAATCGATTAAAATAAAATTAAATAGTTAAATATAATATTAATAAAGATAAATATGTTCTCATAAAAATCAATAACGCGAGAAGGTGAACTTCGTAATTGTCGATTGTTAAAATAATAATGATGAAAATATCAAAAGACTTACTAATTCATTGATTTTTAGAAACTCAAGCCACACACAATTAGATGTATTAATATATATTTAGATATTCTAATAATAGATGAAAAAATTACATATTTCATTCAAAACATTTAAAAAATTATTAAAACTTACAAAATAATAATATTTTTACACAATTTTTTAAATTACGTATAAAGTATGTGAGTTTATCCTATATTGTGTAAAGATATTTTATTTTTTATGAAAAGTTACATAAATAATGAAACATTTTATATATTTTTGGTAATTAATCAAAATTTTGTAATATTACAAAACTTTGTAATATTACACATAAAATATTTTATTACGTATTTATTATATGTTTATTTATTATATATTATTATTTTATATTACTTTGTAATATTTTGTAATATTACACAGCCCAACAGTAATACTGTATGTATCGCTATGGAATATTTTACAGATTTTATTAATTCAAATTTTTATAATATTACGTACTCTCTAAATTTCTTAGAGTGAAATATAACTCTAATCGAGTTAATATTCACTTCAAGCGATAATGAAAATACTGCCACTCGTATATAGTGAAAATTGACTTTTCATAAAAGTAACTTTAACTCTAAATAGGATGAACAAATTACTTGTTTCGAAGTGACTAATTCACTCAATCAAAGAATAAAGTTCTCACTTTCATGAAGTGAATTTTTTACTCAATTGTTACGGATTAACATATTCACTCTTAACAAGTATAAATTTTAATTCTAAGTCGGCTTTCACACTGAGATAGCAAGCTATGTGTAACATAATGCTTCGAGTAGTTGAAATGAGAAACAAGGTCATTTCTTTTCACTTCAACTAATCGAAGTTGCACGTCACACATAGCTTGCTATCTCAGTGTAAAAGCTGGCTAAGAATTAAAAGTCTTNTTCTTTCATAACCTAAACTGGAAACACAATTTAACTTNTAAACTATTNTTNATNTAACANGCGTTTGNTAAATAAACTACATAAATTTTTATAAGGATTTTCCTCTGGAAGAAATGTTGGAAAAATTTCTGTATTAATTACAATATATTAATTCGTTCAAAACGTATATTCTTATGCCGAGACACACGAACGACTAACATCGAGAAACAGCGAGACGATAGTGANGATGGTTTTTGCTAATATGGCAGGCTCATTCGTGCTTTACTCACTCTTCATGTGAATGAAAATATTCACTCTACACTGCATAGAGTGAAAATATCACTCTACAAAATAGAGTACACACATATTCACTTCAGTTCTCAGAGTGAATTTTACACTCTACAACAAAAAGTGAAAGAATTCACACCATATGAGTGAAAAGTCACTCAAATTCGAGTGATTCGACCAATCACTCAAGTTTTTGAGTGAATTATCGCTCTAAGAAATTTAGAGAGTAGTGTAACGATAATATTTCATATATCGCTATGATATAATATGCGATTACATACGTTTTTGTCAGTTTATATTGTGGCCAGTGTCCACGTACCTATTCCATGAATGCAGGAAATAGACGAAAAATACGTATTCTAAGATTAAAATGTTTACCTTTAAGGGTTAAGTGTTTTTCTCAGAGAGACTCAACTTTTGTAAGATTTTATAAGAGACATTTTTGTAAGATTAGTAAGTCAATAGAATAGATACACATTCTAAGATTGAAATGTTTATCTTTAAATTATATTTAAATG
The DNA here is from genome assembly GCA_021460005.1 of Tetramorium alpestre. Taxonomy (NCBI): domain Eukaryota; kingdom Metazoa; phylum Arthropoda; class Insecta; order Hymenoptera; family Formicidae; genus Tetramorium; species Tetramorium alpestre. Next base: position 2,390,051 of record JAJVSH010000014.1, read on the forward strand.
TTTTCCTCAGATAGGAATGTCTCAACTTATGAGACATTTTTGACTAATAAGTCAATAGAATAGAAATACGTATTCTAAGATAGAAAAGTTTATCTTTAAGGACTAAGTATTTTTCTCAGATAAAACTGTATCAACTTTTTTTGGAAGATTACGTATCCCATAGGATACTATAAAAGAAACACAATCGACTACATAAAGCAGTAATCGAGTTACTGAGCTTCAAGTATCATCTAAATATTGTAAGACTCTTAATAATTAGTATTGTAAGACTCTTGTGTATTGTGTATTGAGTAAAACAAAGTTTTATTTTTACAATAAGAAGAAAAATGACTCTTATAATATTGTAACTTTACAAAATTTGTGTGAATACACCAATTTATGTGTAAATTTATTTTATATTGTGTAAATATATTTTATTTTTCATAAACAATTACATAAATAATGTTACATTTTTTATGTAATTACAATTTTTTACACAAAATTTTGATTAATTGCCAAAAATATGTAAAATGTTTCATTATTTATGTAATTTTTCATAAAAAAATAAAATATCTTTACACAATATAAGATAAACTTACATACTTTATGTAGGGGAACCCGAGGCAAAGCGATACTACGGGATAATGTATCAATATCTCTGCTCATAGATGCTGCTATGTAATGAAATGTGTTGCAATAAGTGCTATAAGATGTCTCTTTCTAAGTGCTGTTATCAATTGTCATAGTATTTTTAGCTAAAAGTTGTTATAAATTATTTTAAGCGTTTGCTGTGCTCTCCGCGACCAAGTAACAATTCTTTGATATATTTACATAAAGAAATAAATGATAAAAATGCTTTTTTTGTTATTTTAAATACATTTATATTATAAGATGATCTTTTCTTGTCACTTTGGTAACGTGTCTGTGTAAATATCGATTCGTTGTAATACTTCATATTATCAAAAATATATGAAATTTATACGTTTTGAGACATAACGGACCACTAGTCCACGGAGTAATGATAACAGTGCCGTAGTGAATGCGCGTGGCAGTACGTGTCTAATGTGAGTGAAATGCTTCACGAACATAATCTTTCTAATGCTTGCCAGTCAATAAAATTGTAAGTTCCTTTATTTACTCATTTTCAGATTTATTTTAGTATTTTAGATTTATGATCTACATTCCTTTGTCTGTTGTTTTTTTATTTTTTTGTTTATATAATAAAATAATATTATTTTAGCATCATCTTGCTTGTGGCATGTTTCTTGTCTTTTTTTTTAGATAGATGATAGATTGAATTTCATGAAAGACAAGAAACACGACAAGAAAGACGATTTGCAATAAAATAGTTTACGAAAAAAGAAGCATGAGAAAAGGAATATTAAATATTATTATTGTAAGTTTATTAGATAAATTTTTATATAATTTTTATCAAATATAAACATTTCTAAATATAATATTTTTTAGGATAAGATGCCAAAGAAAAATCCTACATGGAATTATTTTGTCAAATCTGACTTAAATCTATCCAGAGCTCAGTGCAATATATGTAACAAATTATTATCTCTTGGAAGTGATAAAACCAAAAATCAGACAGTGCATGGCCTAAAACAGCATTTATTGAAATTTCATTCAGAACAATACGGACAGTACTTGAAAAGGTTTATTTACTTTTTTTTATATTTATTATCAAGCATTTATTAATTTATATTTGATCTCAATGAATATGAGATTACACATAAATTTTATATGTAATTAAGTGATTATAAATCAATATCATAAATTATTAATTCATTTATTAAATTTTTTTAATATTTATATACTTTATTATTAAAATACTAAATTATTTTATTTATTTTTATCAGATATTATGAAAATCAGAAACTAAAGCAAAGCGTGAAAGACTCCTACCAAACTTAACAAATAAAAATAAAAATAATGTACAAATTACGTTTCCTAATCTGATTAAGCATGGTGCTATTATATCATTCTGGCCAGATGATCATGAAGTTTCACGATGTATCAATAAAGCAATAATGGATTTTTTTATTACTGATATGTTGCCATGTTCTATTGTGGAAAGTAATGCTTTTAAAAGGTTAAATTTTGCAGACCCAGCAAAATTAAGCAAATAGCATATAGAATGAAATCTGAGAAATATTTTCGTACAACTTTAATGCCGGCAACATATGATAAAGTAAAAGCGAAAGTAAATGATTTGTTATATCAAGCGGATTGGATCAGTTTTACTACAGATATTTGGTCCAATCCGACAAAAACTTGCTCATTATTAAGTTTTACAGCACATTTTATTCTATACCTCAAGATTAAGAGTGGTTTTAGGTGCTAATGTTTTAGAAGAAGATCATACTGGATCCTATATTTCTCAAAAGCTCATTAGTGAATAGTTATAATATTAAAAACAAAATCCATAAGGCAATAAGAGACAATGCCGCTAATATGAATTGCGCTACACGTATTGCAGAATTTTCTGCATTAGGATGTATAGCTCACAGTCTCCAATTGGTAATACATGATGCTATCTTTTTATATATCTAAATGTCAAGAATCATGTAGTGTTTTACAACACCACAAGATTAATATAAGAGAAACTAGATGGAACAGCACATTCCTCATGTGGGAACGTCTTATTGAATAAAAAATGCCATCAATCTCTATAGCATCGAACATGGAGGAATAGAAACTCTTAATAATGCGGAATGGGAATTAGCTATAAATATTATAAACGTGTTGAAAAATTTCTACGAAACAACTTCAGATGTCTAGTGATGATGCTTGTGTTTCTTTGAGTATTCCACTCATTACTATGTTAAATGGTAAAGTTTAATCGAAAGACAATGATATCAATGATGAAAACGATGAATTCTATTTTGAAAATGAAACAAAAATTATTAGAATCTTTGAATAAACAATTTACTTATGTTAAGAATTCAACATTGCTATTAACTGCCATTCTTTTAGATCCTAGATTTAAAACAAAATATCTAACATCAGATGAAATCGAAATTGGAAAGAAAAAAATCACAGACTTTTGAAGAAGAAAACTCATCAATATCACAACAAGCTTTACAGAATGAAAATAGTCATATTTATGTAGAAATATTTTTAACTGCCAAAAATATCGAAAGAGAATTTGTGGGAAATTCATGGTATTTCTCCACCAAAGACGAAGGAAAACGTATTGTCAGAAGGAGAAACATCTTTACAAGAAACTTTTGAATTTTTGTTAAGAGAGCCAAGACTTCAGCGAAATGCTAATATATATGCTTATTGGCATTCTAGTCCATATAAACAATTACAAAAGGCTGCAAATAAATATTTATCAACTTCACTGACTTCTGTAGCAAGCGAACAACTATTTAGCTCTGCTGGGCAGATTTATACAGACAGGCGCAGTAATTTACTGGACAAAAATGCCGAGAAACTTTTATTTTTATGTTACAACATAAAATTATTTAATTTTGAGTATTAAGTTTTAATATTATGTTAAATACTGAAACTGTGATGTATAACTTTACTGTGATACTATGCAATGTATCTAATATAATAATATTGTAATATTGACTTTTTAAAAGTTTTTTTTTGTTTTTTGTAAAAAATTCATTTATATTGTAATAAAATATAATAAATAATAAAGTATTTAATAAAGTATAAATAATACATTCTTAAATAAAAGCTTATTTAAGAACTGATAAAAAGCTTATTTGATAACAGAATATTTAGATGTATATTTTTTCAACAATCTCTTAAGTCATATACAGGGTGTTTAAAACAAAAGGTCTCACACGAAAGTTAGTGGTAGATCGGGTCAAATCGAGAAGAAAAGTCCTATGCCATTTTACAAAATTCGCAATAGTTATTGAGTTATTAATTGTTAAAATCGGAAGAAGGGATAGACAGTGCGGTGCGGGAGACGTGAGAGCGGCAATAGCGCGGCAATGGCAGCAGGAGCAGCGAGCCCCCGCTCACGTCTCCCGCACCGCGCTGCCTATCCCTTCTCCCGATTTTTAATAATTAATAACTCAATAACTATTGCGAATTTTGTAAAATGNTACATGACTTTTCTTCTTGGTTTGACCCGATCTACCACCAACTTTCGNGTGAGACCTTTTGTTTCAAACACCCTGTATAATATTTTATAAATTTTTTCAAAAGTTTTGGTTTTTGGTTTCGGTTTCGGCCGAAATTTAAAATAAACCGAATATTCGTTTTCGGTTTCGGCTGAAACAAAAAAAATACTTTTGGTCGGACTCTACTTTTTATACAGTGCAGTATAATGAGTTTATTTTATTCTGTTTGTAATTAAAAATTCACTGGTATAAAGACTTACAACAGCCATCAGTTCTTTCACCGCCAAATTCTAGAATTAATGTTACAATAAATGTACATTTTCTGAGTGAAATTACATTTTGTATGTGAAATTTCATGTTTAGTGTAAACTAAAAAACAAATATTTAATGTGATATTAATATAATAATTTGTAATTTTTTATATAGGTTACATTATTGCATGATTATGCTAGGTCGGAAAAAATCCAGCATGTAATTTTACACAAATATTTTTTCTGTGCAGCGACGACAACAGCGCGAACTCAGTGGACGGCTAACACGTGAAAGGGCCACCTCATTCGGCAGCATCTTCAATCAACGGTTGGATATCCCGCAATCAACTATGTATTACATCGTACTCCTACTGTAAGTTAACGAATTATAAAAATCTTGTAGGACGTTATAGTTTATATGGCTCTTTAAATATTGGGTCTATGCATAATTCCGGTAGCGATATCAATTAAATTTTAAACGCAAAATATTTAGCAAAAAAAGCGATTTTAATCAACTAAATATGTTCCATTATGTTCAATGACTTTCTGCCATCTCTCCACGTACTTCATTAGCCCTCTTTCATAGAAGTCCTGAGATCTTTGGGCAAAGAAATCATCCAAGTGAATGAAAATTTCGCTACGGAATCATGCATAGACCCAATAATTTAGTAAGAGATTTTAAATCCGATCTTGCGTACATAAACCAAAACCGTGTACGATCAAGAGTCAGCGCCAATGAATGATTTTTCAGAAACACAGAATGATAGAAACCAACAAGATAGAAACAACAAAGTCGAAAATTCTCCACTTCAACAAACAATAAATATTTTTCAGTCCGAAATACTTTAGCACTTTTGCCAATCTTTAATGATTCGAACATTCCAGTAAATACATTTGTATCAGACTGTAAAGGAGTCTTGATTTAGTTGATCCGGATGATAGGCAATTCTTTTTTAGACCAGTCTTACAAACAAAATTAATGGAAGATGCCGCGTTAATTAGATCTATTTACACAATAACGAATCTAGACGAATTATGCAGCGCGTTGTTAAAAGAATTTAGTAATCTTAAAACTTATGATCAGTGGAAATGAAATAAACAATCTTAATCAAAATAAAGACGAATCAGTAGAAAAATATGTTACTAAAGTAAGGAAATTAAATTCTGACTTGATAATTGCTATCTCTAACTATCCTGATCCGACAGTAAGAGCAGGACTAAAAGTTTTTGCAACAAATTAATAAAAAATTTCTTAGGCGGATTACATAATCAAATCGGACAACTTCTTTTAACACAAAAGTTTGATACTTTTTAGAAAAAGTCATAGAGAATACTTTGAGATTTATTAGAAAATAAAAATATCAAACACTTAAATTTTGTTACGTCCAGATCCCGGAGGTTTTCCGAAAAGATCGGGAAGCGAAGGAAAGGCTTTCCGAGGATGAGGGGAAGGAGGGGATGGACGTAGCGGCATCTTTAGTGTTGTCTCGCCCGTTTGTGCGAGCGAGCTGACTGCACGTATTAAGGCTCCGAATTTGGGTCAACGTCTGGGATAGACGCTATGACGCCAAATGCGGAACAATGCGCTCGAGATCCTTGTTTTAGATAAGAGAATCTAATCTCTTTTACCTGGGATAGAAGTATAGTACTAGTGCGATTTTTAATGGGAAAGAGTGGGGAAAGAGGTAGTGAAATCGAGGGTTTTAAATTAAAAAAATCTGAGAATCCTTTTTTTATAAAAGTTAGATTACATTATTTATTTTAGAAAAGCTATCAACAATACATTAATTACAAATTAACGCAAAATATATATATTCAATTAAAAGGCGATTTATTAAAATCCATATAATATGAAATATTTTATTAATTAATATTTTATAGTATACAAAATGATTTGTTATTTATAGAAATATAAAGAAAATTTAATAGAAGGAAATTCATTTCTATAAATAATAAATTTTTCGTTGCTTATTAAATAAGTGTAATACATTGCCCTTATAAATATTTGTAATTTAGGTGTTCGGGTGTGTATGCGTGTGGGTGTGGTTTTGCGTGGTTGGTTCGCGATTCGATCGGCGGCGCGGGCCGTTATTCGTCACACGGGCCCGGGTGATCTTCGGGTGAAAGAGGAGCTTTCAGTTCACAATCTTCCGGACTCCGATCTTCCGACTCGCTCTCTTCCGGATAGTTTATCGGATAATACTCGTCCGAATATCGACATTCCGGGCTGCGATCTCCTATATCGTTATCTTCTAAGTCGGAGGGTGGAGTCGGAGAGTATGATGGCTCTAAATTTAAGTCCCACCAAGGAGGAAATTGGTGGGGTTGGTCAGGAGGTGATGACGGAGTCGAAGGAAGGGTGTCGGGCAATATGCTATAAACAAAACAAGGAAAGGGATGAGGAGGAACCTCCGCCTCAGGAAACGACCAATCCTCGAAAGTCTCTATTTCATCGAGGAGTTGAAGTACCTGACGATCCAGATCATAATCGCGCTTCTCCATGTCTTCGGATGTTGTTCTTGAGAAGTCGTACATCTTCAGATGTCGTACATCTTCGGATGTTGTGCATCTTCGGATGTCGTGCCTCTTTGGATGTCGTGCCTCTTTGGATGTCGTGCCTCTTTGGATGAGATTTGGTGGTCAGATACGACGTCCGGTCGCCTAATACGTCATTGATTTTAACTTATAAATTTCGGTCGGTCAATCTGGCAACTGGCACTGCCCGGAAATAAGACAAACCACGGAGAGAGTCAAATGGGGTTGAGACTGTTACGGAGGCCTCACGAAGAAGTAAAACTAGAAGTGTCGCAGCTCTCGAAACCGCGGGTTCATATTTTTAAAAAATCGAAGGATGGATGTGTCTGAGTGGCGGATTTGCGTTCCTAATTCGAACGCTTTTCGATTTTCTTAATTCTAATTGGGGAATCGGCTATATAAAATTATCTATCCGTTGCTATAGGCAGTTTGATCGTAAAACCCTTTCGGTTTTATGACTCGGTCAAGCTGCCCCTTTCCTAAAATTTAAACTAACGATGAAAACTATGAGATGATTCTTCAGGGGCCCAAGTGATATTTTGTGTCGCGAGTTTTCTCGCGACAGGAGCAATAATTTTAGAGCGGATATTTATTGCATCCGCTTACGTGACTCGCTTGGGCTCCTGGAAAAACCTCCGATAAGATCTAGATCGGATCGTTGTCTATCGATACCATAGCTGCGAGTGTCCCTTTTCGATGGTTTCCGGGTTTTATTGCAACCCTTTTATTTTTACTTTCTCAAAGGGGCAAGGATCAACTAGTGTATCTGTGGATCGTCCGTCGCCGATCCAACGCTTTTAATCTTAAGATCGCGAGGGAGAAAAATTCGTTTTCCCTCTCTTTGTCAGGATGGGAGAAATCGTGGAGTCTACTGGATGTAACAATTTTTAAAACTAACAAATTTAATCAATCGAATCCTGTAACTTGCAATTATTGTAAAAAAGTTGGCCATTCCGAAAACGAATGCAGATAAAAAGCTTTTCATATGCAAAACAGAATTGGAAACTCAAATTCGAATCCAAATTTCCAAAATAAACATAATTCCAATTCTGTGCAAAATTTTAGTAATAATACCAGAAGTGAATTCGACAATTCGAATTAATAGTCAGTAACATAATGACGCAGAGAATTTTAATAATCGATATAATTCAAATAATTTTTCAAATAATTATCACCATAGTAATAATAATATTCAGTATAGTAATCAACATTTAAACTACCAAAGCCAAACGAAGAGCTCGCAACGCTCCTGCCAAATGTCGTGTCGTTCAATCTCATTCCAACCCCCAGCGGCATTTCTTTAAGCTGGTTACGCATAAACTGGAAAAAAGAAAATTTTCATTTAACAATCAGTAATAATTATGTATAATATTGTATTTCGCAAATTACTTACTCGATTTTCGGAAACATTTTCACGGCGTCCGATTCTATTCATTTTCAAAGATCTCTGCGTCTCTGCGTCTAGTTTTGTACTGAATTCTGGAATTTTTCTTTCCAGCAAAACTCAAACTTATCTCTACTCCCAAGTTTTACTCTATTTGTTAGAGGCAAATAATATCAATCAAACCATGCAATCAGTTCGTGTAGATTTTTAAGAGTCGTTTCCTTGAATTTTTTTTGAAAGAACCGAAACCTATGCTCATGTTTCACTGCCATGAACAAGAGAAGCAAGAGAAAGAGATTTGTTCGATATGAATGGAAACATTTATGAAAGAATAATATATATCATGATTATTTTCAAAAATTCTTTTTATTCTTAATTTTTACATACGTCTATACATATTTTTCTCACGTACTAAAAACTAAAGTCAACAGCTCGCAATCGATGAGCTGTTATATGGTTCGTCTCCGACAGTGATTAAGTGCGTTATGAAACCCGATAAAACTGAAGGACAATCGCAGCAAGTTTTAATAAATTTTTCTACTACTATAACTCGTTCACTCCTGGCAGGCTTCCACTTCTACTTCTGGGCCTACTCGCAAGTAATGACTAATGTGGATTTGGTGGAATATCTCTGCTCGACGTGATCTTTTTAGTCGTGACAGTAACGGCACAGATATTGTTGGTTGTCGCGATGCACGTATGAACGAACAGTGCAACACGTGGCAGTTGCTATCCAATTAGCTGGGGGGCGATTTGGGAATATGATCGTTCTTTGTTGAAGGATTCCGTGGAGGCACATGCTGTTTTAACAAACCTATTAATTTATACGTAGCACGGGAAATCTAGCCAATCGACAGTTATAGTAGCCCGTTCGATAATTGTCACGGATTCGCGTGCACGATGTGAGTTTCCGATATGAATATCCGTAGGATCGCTGGAGCTCGAAAGTGTAATGATTGTAATGTCGCTAGGAGCTGTATGATATAACGTGTCGCAGCAATTGTGACAAAGTTCTAAATTGCGTTGACTTCCTATGTGTAGGTACTGACCGGTAGTTACTCCCTCATAAGTTATGCCTTCCTGTTCCTCTTCAAACAAATCCTCGTGTACGTAGCAGTCACGTGAGGTTCGTCGCGTCGTTTAATGCCGAAGTATTTGACACAAATAACGGTATCCAGTCACTGCTGTTGTTACGTCCAGACTCGGCGTGTGCGTGCGTGCGTGCGTGCGTGCGTGCGTGCGTGCGTGCGTGCGTGCGTGCGTGCGTGCGTGCGTGCG
>JAJVSH010000131.1:0-27321 GCA_021460005.1 Tetramorium alpestre
TTTGTTTTTAGTTTATTAATTTAATAATTATATATTATGTAAATTATCCATGATCGTCTTTCGGCTTGATATAATTATACCATATTGTTAATTATACATTGAAGGAAAGTCTCGAAGGAAAAATGTATATTTTTTGCATTAAATCTAAGAATATATTATATTAATATTAATGGAGATAAAACTTTGTTTGGAGATAAAACTTTAAAACGTAACAAGTATAATAATAATAATTTAATTAACCGAAATGTTCATCAAATATCTTTAAACTATGGTCCTACAACTAATGTAAAAAAACAATTAATATATATTTTTTTTATTGTATATTTTTTCTTTTTATTGGATTATAATGCATATTTTCCAGACATTATTAATGTTTAACTACATAACTTTAAAATTTTATCTAACTAAATTTTAGCCACCTAAAATTATTTTAAAATTGTATCTAACTAATAACAGAGAGACAGAGAGAAATCAAGTTAATAAATATATTCCAAGATATTATAATAGTCATAATTTATTTATTATGTAATACTGGGAAAGACATTGTCCTTGTCTTCATCATTGTCAGTTGATTTCGACTGCGGCTTCTTTTGTCGGATATTACTATGCCACATTCCGTACAAGAAATATACTCCCAAGCCTAAGACAATACATAAGACGTAAGATAATCCGAGGTACATATTGATATGTTTATTAATGCACATAATATTTACATTTTGTCATAATGCACTTACCAATTGCTATCCATATTGAAAATCGTATCCATGTGTTTTTATCCAATGTAAACATAAGATAAATATTAATAAGAATACTAAATCCCGGTAAGAATGGCACTAGCGGTACCTGACGTAAACGATATTTCAAATTACTTGACACATAATGTTTGTTCTCTAGCACAATATTTATCTAATAAATATCAAGTAAGAGACTTTGAAAATATAATAATAATAAAAAAAGTTGACATATTTNAAATTTGAATAAGATATTTAATATATGCTGTTAAATGATAGTATTTAATAATAACAGAAACAAAGGAAATATTAAACGGACATCCTGATGCATACTATCGCCACAAATTAAGATTTAACAAGATTGTACTAACAAAACAAAAAAAATTACAAAAAGAAGAAATGTATACCATACCGAAAATGAGAGCTTCTTATCGGAAACTGGTTGGAAATATACAAAACCAAGAGTGATTATGAGTGCAACAACTAAAATTCCAAGTGGCACTATGAAAGTTACGTTTCCTGCGGTGATCTCTGTTATATAGATTGATAACAAAGTTGCCGTACAAACACAAAGGATGACTGTAAACAAATTTGATTATATATGTATGTATGTATACTTTATAACTCACACATACATACATCCATACATACATATATGTATACAATAATTCGCGACAAAAACGTTTGTGAAAATAATAACGAGTCTTACCATAGCAACATACCAAAGCGATAACGATCTGCGCTGTGAGTTTTGTAGAGTGATTCAATTTGTTCGCGCTTACAAGTTGTTTTACGATAAATAAAAAAGTCCGTGGCTGATGGTCACCTTTCTTCTCGTACGCTTCGCTCTTCTCGTATCTATGAAAAGTATTTGTTGTCGATGTAGAAGGAGATTTTCACGACGTGAATTGAGCTGTTTAAATTATTTTACTCTCACAATCAGTATTAACTGAGATATTTGTAAAAATCACTTAAAGTATAAGGATACTTGAAGAAAATTATTTTAACAATAATTTATATCCTTTACCGTAGGATAAGTACACAAAACGCAACAATTGAGTATGTAAGCAGCGTACAGATACTCATCATATTAACCAGTGATTCAAGTTCAAATATCGTCGCTAGAATGCCTGTAATGTGTCATTAAGTAATTAAATAGTTAAGCGATTAGTAATAGCTTTGTTAATTATGTACATACCTGTAAGTAGTCCAGCGGACAATGTGCCCATGATCGGAGTATGAAATCGCGAATTTATATTGCCCATCCATCTAAAAACCAGTCCATCTGAAGCCATGGCATAAATCACTCGCGGCAATGGAAACATTGAACCTAATAGACTGAAGTAATTTGTCAATAAAGAGAAATATTGTTTGTGTTCCTATTTTCTCTAAATCTGACGCAGTGAAAAGTATGCCACTGACATTTTATTTCACTGAATTTCAGTGAAATAAAATGTCAGTGGCATACTTTTCACTGGCCAACAGTGACTATTCACTGCGTCAGATTTAGAGAGTTATAATAAATAAAAGATCCTTTAGAATAAAATACAAATTAACCTACATTAAATCCTTAAATCCTACGCGCTTTTCTGTTTTATTTCCTTGTAATTCGGGTCCTCGTCAAAAATCTTTATACTGCGGTTGATATTTAAGAATAAAGAGAACTTGTCTTTCTAAAATTTTATTTCAAGAAAAGGTATATAAAAAATCGTTTTATTTTAATTTATTATTAGTCAAATATTATTAGTCAAATATTTGCCACTAAAAAAAGACAGGATCACTTACTTTTTTTTAACCTTCATTTTCAATATCTTATATCTTCCCCCTCTCCCAGATATCCCACCTCATCACTGATTAGCTATTCGCAACTCTGTTCCAAGAATATAAAACAGAAAAGTGCGTAGAAACTCCATAATGGAACTTTGAATGGATGGATTAATGTAAAAACTTGGAAAAAGCAAAGTTCATTGCTTATACATAAATATACATATATTGCATTCGGTGGAATATTAGAACAATTTTTCCGAAATAGGACCTACGTATCCAGTTTATGTGAAGGATCATGTGAAATATACATACGAAGGAGAGTCAAAAATTATTTACACTTTTTGTTCTACAATTTATTTACAAAGGTAGGGCTTCAACATGTACATCATTTTTCTACATAGTCACCTCCCTTGTTAATGCACTTGGTCCAGCAATTCACAAGCTTGCGTATTCTTTGCAAGAAGAAGATTTTCGGTTGATCGCGAAGCTACTTTTGCACTTCCTGTACATCTAAGTCTGTGGAAAATCGACGATCTCGCAAAGCATCCTTGAGCGGTCCAAATAGATGAAAATCGAAGGGAGCAAGATTTGAGTTATAGGGAGGGAGGCTATAGGGAGTTCCAAAAATAGCTTTGCGACCAACCGAAAATCGAAACTGTTCCCTTCGATTTTCATCTATTTAGATCGCTCAAGAATGCTTTGCGAGGTCGTCGATTTTCCACAGACTTAGACGTACAGCAAGCGATGCAAAAGTAGCTTCGCGACCAACCGAAAATCTTCTTCTTGCAAAGAATACGCAAGCTTGTGAATCATTGGACCAAGTGCATTAACAAGAGAGGTGACTATGTAGAAAAATGATGTACATGTTGAAGCCCTACCTTTGTGTAAATAAATTGTAGAACAAAAAGTGTAAATAATTTTTTACTCTCCCTCGTATATGTGAGAATCATTTACTTAATATTTAGAAAAAAGAATACCTGGCGCACAGTCCGCTAATCGCTCCGACTGTTACGAACCACTTGGCCCAAGACCATCCTATCACATTAAACATATGCGGAAACGGTGCCTTGGCATTTTGTTCGTAGAACGGTAGCACGGTGGTGAGCACGGTGGAAACGCCAAAGTACGCGAAGAAGACGATTGTTAGCGATGCGATGATTGCTATCGGGATGGACCGCTGTGGATTCTTGGCTTCTTCTCCCGTGGTAGCCACGCAATCGAAGCCGATAAATCCATAAAAGCATGTTGCTGCCCCTGTTAGGATGCCCGAAACGTCGTAAGGCATGAATCCCCCTTGCCCGCACTTGGGGCCTTTGCAATCAGCGCAGTCCGTGCAGTCGGCGCAAATGCCTTCCGTTTTCCAATTATTAATATCAGCTGTAAATCATTGTAAATTTTATTAGTGTTGTTAATATAACTTGTAATATATTTAATCATAATTTACAGCAAAAAATTTACAAACTGTACTGTTAAAGGATATTATAAGTTTTGAAATATAAGATTTTAATAAATAATTAATCGGCAACTTGACTGATTAACACTGATATTTAAGAAGACGACATTTAAGAAGAGTTCGTAAAAGGCATTTACCTTTCAAGGAACCAGCAATTATAACGAAAAGTACAACAATTAAGTTCACCAGAGTGAATATATTATTCACCATTGAGGACTCTTTGGCTCCGAAAGCAAGAGCGGCTAAGAAAGAAAAAAGAAATTTTATGTTGCTCAACCTATTTTTATTGTTATCGAGCAATTATTTATGTAACAAACTAATGTGAATTAATAATGTAGAATTTATGCGCATTTTTTTTGGTTTATAAAATATATGTTATATGATATTCGTTATGTAAAATATGTATTTTATAATCAGCTTCAACTATAGAGGAACTATTTTCGCCCGTTAAACGTGCGAAGATTTGATTGGAAACGACAAAAAAAATTCTCTTCTCACCTGAGAATATCAGAGTGACACCAAGTGCGAAAAAATCCGGATATGATGACAGACTATCGACATTGATAGGCATCGCCGATTCCAACGAGTTTTTCATGGTGTTGTTGAAGAGTACATCGACGTACGTGCTGAGAGCGCGCACCACGCTGGCCGAACCGATTACATATTCCAGAATCAGGGTCCAGCCCATGAGAAATGCTACGAACTCACCCATTGTCACATAGCTGTAAATATACGCGGATCCGGCACGAGGCACCCGTGCACCGAATTCGGCGTAACAGAGACCTGGGAAGACAAGATGTAACAAAATTTACAAGTATCACTTACTGCGAAGAAATATGCGCTCTCGCGCAACGATTGAATTAACGATTACGTCGACCAACGGCGGCGTGTGTGTTTTCGATTCACGAATTAGCTCTTTTTGTCATGTGTGATATTGCGCGTTAAATTATGACAAAATAATTGGAAACCAATTCCCTGGTGAAAATAAAATTTGGGGCGTAAGTCGATAGTAAGGAAAGGGTGATAGAAGCGTGAACAAAACGTCTAAGAAGCGAAAATTGAAACACCGGAGCGTAAAAGAAGCGTTAAAATTTTTTTACGCTTCTTTTATGCTCCGGTGTTTCAATTTTCGCTTCCTAGACGTTTTGTTCACGCTTCTATCGTTGCACCCTTTCCTTACTTTCGACTTACGCTCCAAATTTTATTTTCACCAGGGAAGTGCTATACCTACATATATCAATTTTCATTAGTTCGTATTGCTTAGAGCCAAAAGTAAATGGCTTTCTTCTCTGCTTTATCATAATTTTATATTATGTAATTTTATAATAATATATAGATACTATTATATACAACATACATATAATTACAATTTCTAGAGGGAAACCTTTACCTACACTTTGACACAAAGATTTATTATGTCACATAAAATTGAAGACAAAATCATAACTGACAAATTAGTTTCAAAGTTTCAAACATTCTCTTAATAGAATAGAAACAAGCATTAGCTTTCTTCCAATTGATACAACGTGAATTAGCATAATGTGAATCGCGGTAAGTTTACTTTATCTGAACTTACTTTAGCAGACATATATAAAGATAAACAGATACCACTTGAATAAAAAAATATGTTTGCGATATTCACATGCGGCGTTTATTAATCATCCTTATCATTATAAATTATTACTTGTCAAGCACGCGAAACGATTAACCGTGAAGCGTTATCTTAAAATTATCGATTAATTCACCGAATCGGTCCATTTCCATTCCAGATATTCTTAAACCAGTTATGGTAATAAAATTCTCGAATCTCGAATGAAACAAATTTCGTGCGATCGTCGTGCTTTGAAACAACGTTAGCGACTTTCATATTCTGCAAAGCTTGCATTTTTGTTGCCGGGACTGAGATCTGCTTAAGGCAGCAGCGAGATTGGAAGACTGGAAGAGATGCGCGGATCACACATTCATTATTTGACAGTATTTAATTTTGTATAATTTTTTTAAGATTACACTCTTTTCTTTTTTTTTTTCGTGAAACTGCCTAAGAGAAGAGTTGCGATTTCTTTTGTCTTGGGGATCTGAGATAATGTTTCAATCAAACTTTTCATAATAAAACTTTTCATACTCAAATGTACGGAAATGAACAATATGACGCTCACCGACGTCTCAATTTCATATCTGTATCTCTCGTATCAATGTGACGTGTCGTCGTAAATCGTAACGTAACATGGCATACCTGCAAACATCGATGCAATCGCAGCGATAGCGAATGAAATGACCACGGCAGGACCGGCATGGCATTTTGCGACGGATCCTGCTAAAACGTACACACCTACTCCCAGAGTAGAGCCAATTCCTAAAGCTGTGAGATCTAGAGTCGTCAAGACCCTCGCCAGTGTACCTTCCTGAGTGGTGTCCACCACTTTTCTGCGACTAAATGCCTCATACAAGCTACGTAATTTCCACTTCATTTTATACAGCTAGAAGAGAATATACACGTATGATTAATTTAAATACACATCACGTTACAAATATTTATAAGCTAATCGACAAGAATGATTTGGGGAATTTTATAACTTATATTTTCCGAAGCACGCTCTCCGAACTTGGAAAGATTAAAGTTGAAATTATTCAATATCGACACAATGTTCTTTATCAATTATATCTTGTTAATGGAATATATAATATAATTAATTCCTTGAATTAATTATATTATAAGAAGAAATATTGTCTTGTCATAATTTGTTTGTGAGAAGAGAGTTCCAGACATCTTTTCGCTCAGCATTCATATGCGTATGAAAATGATTCGTTGAAAGCTATTCGTAAAAGTGATGTATATTGGCGGCCGACACAATTTGCGGAATAATTACGGAACGAACTTACCACGATAAGTTTTGTCAAGGAAAAATCCATTTTTTTTGCGAGCAAGTGTGAAAACAATGTTAAAAGAAAAAAAGACAAATTTTACAAACTGCCTGTCGAACAGTCAGCACGCGACTATTCGACGGATAAGGAGACTTAATTAAAATGTCTTTATATAAATCACGTGACGACACGGCGCCTCTTCTTCTTTGACGCTTCTTGTCACTTAATTGGCCGAATTGCTCACTGTTAGTAGAAGGGCATCACTCTACAAGTGAACCTCTATCTATATTTATTACGGTTAACCATCGACATTGGTTGCAAATGTAAACATCCATCTCCGCTCCTCTCTCTCTCTCTCTCTCTCTCTCTCTCTCTCTCTCTCAGTTGACTTAAACATTTCTAAGAAGCGAATTAAAAGTTCCTAATTCCATTTTTCGTATCCATGATTCGCGTGATTCAATTTTTAATCAATATTAGATTTCATCATACGATTGTGCGTTTAGAATCTGCCGGATTTTAATCTAAAAAAAGAAAATCCAGTCGTTATTGTTATGCATAATTAATGTAAATATTCTAGCGCAAAATTTAATCAAAGATGAATCAGATGAGATAAACAGAATAAACAGAATAAAGAACGATAAAAGTGTAACGCAGTTTGCACGTAAATTATCAATACAATCGATTTTCTTTAACTAAAAGTACTTTTGCATATTTAATTGCACTTTGCATATATAATTGCAGTTTTTCATACAGTTGTCCATCTTTATGTTCTCTTCTATTCGAAAATAAATAAATAAGTAACATATGATTTAGTAATAAATTATTACAAATACAAAACAAGAGATTATATCTGAGAGAGAGAAAGAGAGAGAGAGAGAGAAAGTTGCTTGATTGAATTGTGAATGCAAAAAGGATGATGGAATACACAATTTTATTCCAAGTAGCACAATTACGTTCCTTTATACGCAACTTTTAACGCATTTAGACATTTATAGTACATTTAATACACTTGTAATACTTGCGAAAAGCACGATGTGTATTTTACCTGATAGGAACAACTTATCAGCTACACGAGCGTTTCAGCTACTGTGCAACCGCACCTGAACAATACTGTCAATTATACTGATTACGAGCTTGTAACTGTTTTGACAAATACAACTATTCTCTTTATTCTGCTTATCTTTGAACAAGATATCGGTTATCCTCTACACGTATGAAACACGTATGATCGCAATCATAAAGAAGATACATCGATATCACTTCTCCCCCTTCTGAGTTCAGTATCGCTTCTACAAACTTGAAAAAAATGGTTACAAGCGCCAAAGGATTAGAATTTAGAGTATTTTTATTTTCGCATATATTCATTTTCATAAATTGAAATGCAATTGTTATTTGTAAATATAATTTTATTGCAAAATGGACGGATTATACAATATATAAATATATATATATATATATAACAAAAATTTAAAAAAAATTGATAAATCACACATACATACATACATGTATAAGCACGCGTGTGTATCATATTTTATAGCAAAATAGAATATTATTTCAAGTGGACGGATGTATGTTGTATAATACAGTTGCGTGCACGCACGGATGTGCATACTCATATAAATTTAAACTTGTGATAAATATTTTTAAAATTAATAATAATAATAATAATAATAGTATATACGTTCATTTATGTGTGTTCATCACATACGCACAGAGTGATTCTAAAAATAATCTTTGTTGATATACTTGAATAAATTTTATGCAAATTAAGATTATTTCATCATTGGTATGTTGTCCGTCATTAACATACACAGATTTGTACTGAATTAGGATTACTTAGAGAACATGGGTTCCTAATTTAAAAAATGTCTTTGTCTCAATTCCCCTATACATTCTTCTCTCAAGTTTCTTCTCCAACTTTTAAAATCACTCTGAACATATCTGAACACATACCTGCGCTACAATTATCATAAAACATACCTATTATAGAATATATAATATTCTGAGACATAACTATTATAGAATATATATAATATTCTGATACATGAGACAATCTCATATATCCGAGATTGTATGAGAAAAAGTGTTACAAAATTTGTACGAAGTAAAAGATCAATTTGAACACAATTTATACATATATAAAATTGTAAAACTTGCATATACAATTATAAAATTATCTTGTGTGTGTGTGTGTGTGTGTGTTTGCACACACATACACACACACACATATTATATATACATATGCGATCATAAAACTATCTTGCATGTGTAATTGTAAAATTATCTTACATTAGTTATTACATTAAAAAAAATTGTATATAATCAGTTTGCTGTGATGAGACTGATCAATTGATTCGTTGATCAATAACGGAAATATCCGCAAAAAACTGGCCATACAAGTGTCTCATGACGAAAATATCTGCACATTACAAAAAGGATATTTATACCTTAGTAATTAAAACGGGATATTTTTATGTTTTAAGGCCATTATTAAATTCATCATTTTATTCGAATTTTTTCGTTCAAATTCGAAATCATCGGCTTAAAAAAAATCCTCGAAAATTTATTTTTATTTAAATCGACAATTATTTAAAATTTTTCCTCGCCATATTGGATTCGTCATTTTTTCAGCCAAAAATTTAAGTTTAAACTCGAAGATAGTAGCAAGACGGTTCGAGAAACCTTCAATATAATTCTTTCGGCGAATCAAACGATATTTTTGGACCTTCAGTCAAAATAATCCATCGTGGATCCGCTGGATTTTGAACTTTGAAATTTGAAATCCAGATTCAACGATTCAAAAAGCATCCAGAAAGTAATCTTTTTATAATTTCCTCAACTTTTTTGTTTCAAAAACATTTTTGGTCTAGGAGCATTTTTTTGCTTGATAGCTAAAGGGTTAATCCATCATGAGTTCGGTATTCTTGTAGAACCACTGTCATTGAAACCTAGCTGCAGCCAACAAGGAGACAAAGGCTGTTATAGCTAATGTTCCGCTATATACCTTCCTTTCGTTTCCACCAGACTGAACGGAACAACAAAGTACTTATTAGAGTGTTGCATCTTTTCCAAATTATTAGTACCAAAGAAGTTATACTTACAATAACATAATAGTTGCACCTATCACCTTGACAGCAAGAGGAACACTTCCAATCCTGATACCAGATATGAGTGCAATCGGGCATATTCGTGCGCTGTAATCGCTCACATTCCCTTTTAGTGGCACATTTTTTAGAGACGTAAAATTGTTTCTTGGCACCCTGGGACCAATACGGTGTACCTGTCGAATCATTAAGACTTTGTTATCCCTACAGTAACACTATTATACGCTGCAAACCGATATCATCAGGTATAGATCGTCGATTTGATCAGATGACGACATACATCTAATCAAATAAACGTAATATTTTATCTGTTTTCGATTAAGATACCACAATAGTTTCACGCGTGAAAACAAAACGCTCAGATTTACTCCCATTTACTCTCAGTGCTCAG
This sequence comes from Tetramorium alpestre, assembly GCA_021460005.1. Lineage (NCBI taxonomy): Eukaryota > Metazoa > Arthropoda > Insecta > Hymenoptera > Formicidae > Tetramorium > Tetramorium alpestre. The sequence continues at coordinate 10,309 of JAJVSH010000131.1, forward strand.
GAGATATCCGATATCACAACGACCTGATTATTTAATTAAATATATATCGCCTTATCGTCTTTAATAAAGAGCGATTAAATGACTAGTTGTTGACATAAATTGGGAAAGTAAACGAACCGTGCTCGGAGCGCACACGCCACTACATAACCTCAAAGAAAAGGCAGAACGCAAGCCAACGGTGTGAACTTACTTCCCCATTTGATTTCAGTGAGGCAAACATCCTGGCCCTGTTCGCAGGTTTTGATGGTGTTGAGGCATTTATCACGATTGCCCTCCTGATCCGTGCAAACGTAACATTCCAGGGCGTGGCCTATGGACAGGAGAGTGGTCAAGAGAGAGAACGAAGAGGGAAGAGCGCGACTCTGGATTCTCGAGCGACTTACCTAGCGATATACAGATGATAACGATTAGTAGGAAATGCCACTTGAAATTTAACATATCGGGAGAGATAGCGCGGGAGCTTATCGAGAATCGAGACGAGGCGAGGCACGGCACGAGCTCAGTCTGCTCAGTAATCCACTCCCACCAACTCCCACTGCCCAGTAACCCTAACGAAACCTAGCCTAGCGCCCCAAGTTTGAACACACGCAGCTGACGACAATAACAACGGTCGACGAGTCGACGACGATGAATGACGGCACTGACAGTCACCATGTGCTACTGTGCTGTCGCATCGGTGCGAGCCAGTGACGACGCGTCATGGAACAGTCGCCCCGCAGAGGAGACTTGAGCATCAAAACTTGCCATTGATTCTTATCATTAAATCATTAAAGATTGAATTTCTTTGAAATTTTGCTAAATCAAGCTGTTTAACATGATAATGTCAAATTGAAAGCAGAGCCAACGGAAATACATATATTAGGTATTCCATTGCTCCGTCGGAAGATTTCGACGGCGCGATCGGTGGCGCCATCGCGTCCAATAAAGTTTGTATAAAAATCTTAAAGTGAGTCATTTCGCGTTAAAATCGCCGGCATTCATTCTGTTGTATGTATGTACATACATACTCACTCTTAAAAAAGAGATGTTGAATCGATTCTCATGAGAGAGAGAGAGAGAGAGAGAGAAATAGCATTTTGGCAGCAAAACGTTTACTCGAGGGAAATCATCCTCTCGAATTGATTATATACTCTACGATATAAAGTAGTAGCAGCAATTACGGGACATATTTTGTTCGGTACATTTTTCAGAAGCGGTTGCGATATAGTCTTAGATGCATTTAAATAACTTGGGAAAAAGTGCCAGGGTAATCTCTTGCGGGTATATGTGCACTCGATCATAAATGCCATAACATTTCATCACATATCAAGTTGTCAAGCAACGCTGTCGTAAAAAGGGGCATCATTCGCAAAGTTGCGTAACAATAAATGTGATAATTAATAACGCATATGTGTAATCAAAGTACAAGTACTGCGCCACTAGTAGTATTTAAAAAGTGCAAGACAGAGTTTTTCGTGTGCTCCTCATACGACTGCGTGATCGCGCGGCTGCGACTCTCTTGTGACTTACTTGCGACATGAAACCTACATATTTGAAATAAAAAATGAATTATAGAGATAAATAAAACTTGGGCGCAAACGTATACGGACGAAAATCTTTGCGTTTGAAAATGCATTTCTAATCGATGTATTATAGAAATTTACAGATCGATCGATCACCGCACCGTAATTCGAGGAAACTCGCGTGAAGAGCGAATGGGAAATCCTCGATGAACGTAGGAGGATGACTGGATCATTTCGTGCCGAAATTCCAAAAGCGTTTCATCTCGAAAATTCCTCCATCCCGCAGGGCCGTCACCAGACAACCGCCATTTTCCTAAAAATTGCGCAAAAATTTGCAACGCCTCGAAATTCCCGAATCCCTAAATCATCACGCGAGACGATTTCATTTGAAATCGGCCAAGCGATAACTCCACAATAGGCCAATACGTCTAGTTCGAGGTAGACAAGAAAAAAGAAAAGCTAGAGTATCGTCTCTCCGTATCTCGCTCTACGAGACGATAGAGCGGTAGAAACGGCATGTTTAGTTGGCACGAGAGAAGCGCATCAACAGGTCTGCTCTACGATACAACAATCAAATTGGAAGAATGCGAGTGTGGCGCTTTATGAAGATTTAGAATTAATATAGATAATAATAAAAAATTATATGAATTATTTTAACATAAAAGTTAAAATTGAGAAACAAAAATGTTGTCATTAGAATATTGGAATTAAAATCAGAGTTAATACAGCGCGCTTACAACATTAAAAAATCTCAAACACAATTTTACGAAAACGCGAACCTAATCTGACGCTAATGTTACTATTGACAATAATATTCTCAATTGTTATTAAAACGATCGTCGGATAATTTAGCTCGAGGAGAGAGTCCGCTTCTCAAGGTTCGCAGACAGCTCGTCTTTAAGTTAACCAGGTGAACCTTTAGAAGCTCCTCCGCAGTCCTGCGGGATGTCCCGCGAACATTCCGGGACGCAAAGTGCATCACATGCTTACCACACAAATAATGTATCTGAGCCTGTCTATGTATATGTGTCTATGCGCGCGCGCGTCCAAGTCTCTGTGCATGGTCATGTTATTAAAAATAGCCCGGGGGTATTATTGACCCGCGCGTCACAACTTGGATTACAGACTTTCCAGTTGACCGGCTTAGGATCAAGCTACAGCTCGTGCTTCCACGCCGAAGCGCGCCATACCGAGAACAGCGAGATGAGAACAGTCTCTGCACGCTGTGCTCAAATAGTCGGCTTACAAAGTCAAGTCCCGACTACGTTTCTGCGTTTTCCGCAGACTCGGGGATGAAACCGCGGATCGATGGCCGGCTCCGAGCTGAGTGAAACCCGGCGGAAGCTCGCGCGAATCCCACACGAGTCGTATTATCGTCGTCGACGCTCGCGCATTCCTTTAACGCACGAGAAGAAAAGAGAAGGGAGGGGAATCTATCCTCCCCTAGCAAAATTTCCTTCGATTCCATTGTTCGATTTCATCTCAAAGCCTATCTTATCCATTTATTTATTTCCTTCCTACGAAATATGGATCCGCACAAGGTGCGCGCACTTGAACAGAGAGAGAGAGAGAGAGAGAAAGAGAGCATTAAATATAAATATAAATGTTTTTCAAATAGTGATCGTTTGCAAAGAATTTTATTGATCGTGTATTGATATCTGTAGTGAGATTTATAATATGTTTATTTATATCTGTAATTTATAGTTGGATGCGTATAAATTAAAGTGTCGAAAAATTTTGAAGGGAGCCACCGAATCGAAATTGATTAAACGTTAGAGAGAACGCAAACAGATTCTAGATGTATAAACTGCTGAATAAAGAGCCGAAGCGATGTTCGTGAATGACGCGACGGGAAATACCGCGCGGGATGGTTCAAAAACGTAGAACGGGTGAGAGTATAGATGAGGAATCAATAGTTGCGACATGTGAGAAATTAGATCGAGTCTCGAGGAAACCCAGCCATTTCATCGGGGTTGCAACTGCGAGATTGCGGCGGACCGTAAGTAGCCGGAATGTGACTGATGCGCTAGGGAGAGGAGATGCCACGCTTCTTCACAGACAAATCAGAGTCGCGCGCAGCGAGAGAGATCTGCGCATAGAATCGCCCGGCTCAGAGGACTCGATCTTTCATCTCTATCCCGGCGCTACCTTCCAGCACTTGCAGAGCGCTGGCCCAGCGGCCGAACGAACAGGAGCAATGAGAGTGGGACGGGAAGGAGGGAACACATGCAAAATCAGGCTATAGATGGAGGAAGGCAGGGGTCGCGAGCTTCCACCACCATTCCAGCATCGTTCTCCCTTCCGTCCGGTTGCGAGGCAGCTAGGATGTATCCCGTCCAGGAAGAGGACCCGGACTGACCCGGATCTCCATGGCGAAGGAAGGAAGGAAGGAAGGAAATGAGCAAGACAGCGGAAACGTCATACGTTTCTCCCTTTCCATTTTCTCCCATGTCCCCGCGTGTCATCGCGGCCTGTTTGCCGATCTTGCCGTCTCGTGCCCGCCACCGTCGGCGTCGGCGTCAGTCGCATGTCGATATTCGAGTGCGCGGCGCAGGTTGAGCAGTGGCTGCGCCGAGTCTAAAATTATCGGGTAGCCGGCGGCGCGGCGTGCGCCGTGCGCGGCCGGCAGGGAGAAGAGAGGCGCGGCACGGCGCGGCGTCGCTCCGTGGAACGAACAAGGATAGTCTGCGATATCGGGTCGCGGCGGTGAAAGGGCGGGGAGGGGAAGGGATTGGCCTAGAGCGCGGGCTAGAAGGAGATAGAGATGAACCGACGGGACGGTACATTACGCGATGGCGAAAACCAGGTACCGAGACAACGGACCGTTCGTGGCGGCAATGAGAAAAACGCGATATAATCGAGACTGCGGGAGCGAGACGAAAAGCCAGAGCGAGCGAACAGAGCGGAATAAGAGGGAGAGAAAAAGAAACGGGCGAGCGGTAACAAAAGGGAAAGGTGGGCATCGGACGAGGAGAGCCAATTGCGAGATTGCCCGGCAGAGGGAGTGAGCGAAAAAGAGACGGTGCGACCAGTGGGCAAGTGTAGTAGGAATAGTTTGCTCGTACGATCGTGGTAGCGAGAGGAGCAAAGGGGGGTGGGGAGGAGAGAAAGAGAGAGAAAGAGAGAGATACACTAGACAGAGTCAAGCGATCGGAGCCGGGCGAGCGGAAGGTGTGCACGCTGGAAGCGCGAAAGAAAGGGGGTGGTAGTACTGTTGCAGAGCAACAAAGACAGCGAGAACGAAAGGAGAAGGGGAGGAATAGATTCTCGCGTACAGTTGAAGCAGGACGAATAGAGAGGAGGAGTGCGAAAGCGCACTGCCCGGTGTAACCGGGAGTGTGGGGAGGGAAGGGGTAGGGATCGGGAAATCGTCGTCGAGCCGACGTGTCGCCGAGAGAGAGAGAGAGAGAGAGAGAGAGAGAGAGAGAGAGAGAAAGAGAGGAGGTGCGTGCTCCAAGAGTGACAAAGTATCGTATACTGTCTAACACTCGCTTGAACACACGGGGCCACGCTGGACAATTAAAAAAAAACCACATACGCCAGTGTCAACCGTCGAGAGCCAAAAGCATCGTTTCTCTCTCTCGTTCTCGTTCTCTCTCTCTCTTTCTCATTCTCCCCACCCTTTCTCGTACTCCCTCCTCGTTGTCCGTCAAGCGTCGCGCGCGCGAGACACACCGTCGTCGGTCGTCCGCCGAGTGACAGCTCCCGCGTGCGCGGTCACGACTCCGTGCGAGTTCGATCGTCGTTGAAGAGCGGAACGAACCGTGCGCGCGTAATCGAGAATATCGAGAGTAGAACGCGGCATCGTGACCTGACCGAGGTTCCCAGCGACGAGACGCCCGCGAGTGGCCACGGGACACCATCAACGTCGACATCGACGTCGTCGGCGAGTCGCGTCATCGTCGATTGACTAGTCAGCGACTGGTAGCTGTAGCAGTAGCGGTAACAGCGGTAATAGCAGCAGCAGCAGCAGTAGTCGACAGCAGCAGTCGACAGCAGCAGCGGCGGCGACGGAGCCATGGCGGACGACCAGGAGTACACGTGCGAGGACTCCCTCGGGACCCTCGACAGCACCACTGCTTTCGCCAAGAAATTGCGGGGACGGAAAGGCGCCCTCAAGAAGAAGAATGTCTACATGGTCAAGAATCACAGTTTTATGCCCCGATTCTTCAAGCAACCCACCTTCTGCAGCCACTGCAAGGATTTCATATGGTAAGTACGAACCTCCAAAGTTGACAATTCATTCTCCGTGATTTTCATCTCCGGCGCGATGACGCGCCAACTCGCGTGCACTGTTTTTCATGTTTATTACTACATGCTTCGGAATGCATCAATTAGGTGCACTGAATTTTCCTCTCCGTTACATACACATCTACGCCATAATCGAGATCAATGACTCGTTCGGTAGAATTCGTCTGCTCTCAGAGAGGATGTTGCATCCCTTTAAAGAGATAACTTGGACAGCGTGCTCGGAGAGAGAAAGAGAGATTGAGATTAGGATACTATAGTTCTTGTTTTGAAAACAAGATACTTTCATCTGTCAAACATCTGATTCTAAGAGGAGTCTTCAGGACGGTGGGAGGAAAGCGACTCTCAACTCTTTCCCAAATTCCTCGGGGCGGCGCGAAAACGTTCGGGCGTTGCTATTCGTATTTTCGGCTTTGTGACTGTTACCGAGTCGTTCCTATCATTAGCCTCTTATTATTCAAACATATTCCCGAAAATACGGCGGCCAACTGTGTGTATGTGTGTGTGCAGGAGCGCTGGCACGCTTTCGCTATCTTCGCGTAAACGTATCTACGCGTCGGATGCGTTCCAGTAACGATCGAGTTTGCATCCCCGGGAGAGAAGAGTAGGTGAACGCCTCGGAGAGAGACTCATCACGGGACGTTTGCATCGACAGGCCTGCTCCGAGAGAGGAAATCATCTTCATGAGCTCTCACCCCGATCGATTTTCACATAAGACTATCGTTATTATCGGCAATTGAAATTTCGAGATTTTTACTGATTTTTACCGATGCCACTTGAATTTATTGGTTATTGAAACTATTCGAAATTATATTTTATTCTTATTTTTGCTTCTTCAAAAGGTAAAAAGAAAAGGTTTCTTTATGCCCCGAAATTAAAATCCAACGGAAAACGGATCTTTATGAATATTTTCTTTGCAATCGATAGTTTCCTTTTCCTTCTTACCCTTTTAAAGTAATGATTTGACAATCTAAATTTAAAATATTTAAATAATCTTCTTTGTATGTACTTATGTACATACATATGGCAACTATAATCACGACATCTGTATTGCTTTCCCATTGGATGCTTAACATTGACAAAGATCAGTTACGTGTCGCTCGATTATCACGTGGCGCTCACCGTTTGACTCGTTTGTCAATTCTTGGATGTGTTTTCAATCGTAGGTTTTTACACCACAAGTTTTTATTTACAATCTCGTGCGTAACGAGAGATAATTTCTGCGCTGGTGTATATATAAAGTGATATAAAGTGAAACGCCATTCTAAAATTAGAAACTTAATTAACATTGATGCGACTAACCGGTTCACGGATTGATCACTTTAAATATCTCGTTTTTTTTCTAATCTTCTTATACATTGTATACGATATTTTCTCGATGATTCAAAATCAGGATAAAAGTGGCGTGCAGAAATTTTCTGTAAAATTGTGCGATTATTCGGAACATGACGGGAAAAATCGTCTCCCCCCTCCCCCCGCCCCCTGCTCTTCATTGGATCGTTAATCTGCTTTTGTATGTACCATCCGCTTCTAGCCATCTTTGGACTTTCAACGGCATATTGATAATAGGATTTGGGGTTAATTATAAGCAGAGACACTCTCAACTCCCGGTGCAGGAGCACGGCAGGTGCTCTTTCAGTTAACCTCGCCCATTTTCAGTCATCTAATGAAATTAAAAAATTAGGAAATATTGTTTTTCAATGTCAATCCCTGGACAACGTACAAATTTCATTTTAAAAATATGATTTAAAAATGCAGAAAACGCGCACTCTTGCCTGCGAATTTTATCAACTGGAACAAAATTCCTTCTTTTTTTTTTATTTATAATATATGTACAAACAATTATAATTTGATGAATGATTCATCATGCGAAAAATTGGTTTGCCAAAGTCGCCATTCGGGTTTATTCGCAACTTACAATTAGTTGATTTCTTTTTGCAAGTGCTCACGCGGCCGATTGAGCTGCTCGTGAGCTTCTCATTGTTAGTCGTACCGTACGCGTCGTGACAGTGCGACGAAATATCCATCTTCTTCTTCCCGTCGAGACGGACAGATGCATAAATCCAGTTAGAAACGCCCGTTCAAGCAGCGTCGAGCAGCCTGTGATTAAATGATTCGGCCTTGACGCACTTGAGCGCCGTTCTTCCTCTGTCTGAATTAGAAACCTTTCCGTTGCGATGCGCGAGAATCGATCAAGTCTCTGCTGCCGCTTCTTATGAATGCCGTGTTCGCACGCACATGTCGCAATCTCCATCCTTCTCGGTAGAAGTCTTCGGCTCATCTTCTTACGATGAGAACGATGAGAAAACCTCAGCTCCGATGGTGACACGTTATAATTGTAAGACAGGATATGCAATTGTTTTATCTTTAAATATTTTTAATGTCTTAAGAAGAAATGTCAACTTTGTTAAAATCGTACATCGCATTATTGACTTATTTATATTTGTTATTACTTAATCGCTCTCCTTTCTCTCTCTCTCTCTCTCTCTCTCTCTCTCTCTCTCTCTCTCTCTCTCTCCTATGTCACAAGGAAGAATAAAGATTTCTACTTCTCTCATATTATAATAATTTCCATACAGATTTCTCGCGTTAAATTATTAACATTTCTAAAATAGTTTTGTGGCTTCTACGTAGACTATATATACATATATATATATACATACATATATATATATACATATATTACAAATCTTACTTATTTAGAAAATAAGTTTTTTAAGTTTTGTACAATGTTTTTATTTTAATATAGTAATATATACATTTTCGAAGAAAAAATACAGCAGTCTAAATATAATGTAAAATAAATATTTTATACTTCAAAATATCGGGGAATCTTTAGCTACGTAGGGCTTTAGCAATTCAAAATTTCGTTGACGTTACTACGATCGATTCCCCATTAGATTTAGATTGAAAATTTTTCTCGAGAGGGATGGAGGGACAAATGTGTTCAACGTCTGTGCATAAATCCCTTCTATTTCGAACTCACAGAACCTCACACAGTATTGGTTGTTTTCATTTCATTTCAAGATATTGGTGCGACATACGATGCGTTGACATATCCATGACGTCGGAATAGATACGAGAGGCTCATTTGGACAACTCCGTATACATACTGTATCATATTCGTAACGTCAATGACCAATGCTATGTGTGGATAGGAAAATTAACGCGAATATATCTGGCTATATCTTTCCTGAGCTTCTCTCTCTCTCTCTCTCTCTCTCTCTCTCTCTCTCTCTCTCTCTCTCAACAATTGATCTTTAACGAAATTATTTTATTTTATATTCTCCTGACGTATGCTCAGAGTAAGTGTATGATTAGAGTTTACTAAAATTTTTTCCAATTATACTTGATTTTTATTTAACAGAGTTTGTAATTTTTATTGCAAAAGTAACTTTATTTACTTTATCGCATCACGTGATGGATTTTCAAGAGAAAAAAATCCTGGATTATTATATGTAATTAGTCGAAACTATCGCACTCTTATCGAATTCACTTTGAGTGACTTCTCTCGCCTCACGTTACAAAACGAAAAACAAAAGGAGCTCATTCAACATTTAAAACTTGATAGCTCGATTCAGCTTCGATCTGAAAATGATCGTGCCTCTCGATTCGTTCGTCGAAATGGAAATGTGTCGCGGAAGAAATCCACAGCAACGTCGCGTCCGGCATGATTTGCAATTGTTGACATCCACGTGTGCCGTTGTGTCGTTGTGCCACCAACGACCCTGACGAATTACGCGTGCCGTTGCATTTGTCGCACGATATTCCGTAATTGCGAAGCGCATGTCGCGTGATGATGAAATGCGATTTTATGATGATACCTACGTCCGTATATCTATATCGATCCCGTTGTATACTTTCGCAATCCCGCTGGTGATCGGGGGCTCTTTAACCGATCTGCAGTTTCTCTCTCTCTCTCTCTTCATGTTATAATATTATTTTGAAAGTTGACCAGGTATTTGAACGCTAATCCATCCTGGAATAATTTTACACAGAACGGGAGACTGTCAATGCAAAATGTTTCTATCCAAGAGAACATGTGAGGAATTTCCCGTTATATTAATAAGAAGCGAATAAAAGACAGAGTTTTGTAAGAAATATTTTTCTTTTTCGCGCAAACTTATCCTAAAAGAATAGGATAATTACATTGTTTTCTCCCTACTGTTGTATGTTGTATGTTAACATTCAAATCTAAATCTCTAAACGTAAGATCCATCAAAATCCGCAACCCTAATTTTTTTACGGACAGTTGTCCCTTTTGGGATACGATGATATCTCCATTTCTCCCTCTTTTTCCGATATTCTGTGTTTCAATTTCCGCAGAGAAAACTTGCGGAAAAAATGTGTCAGTGTTATTTCACGTCGATCACACTTAAATTGTTTAAACGAATCTTAGTGATATGATAGTTATTGATAATGGAAGATCCGTAATTAATTAACAATAATTTCAATGTTAAATTGACAAATATGGATTTTTATTATTTTCTCTTTTATAATAATTATAATATTAATCATATTTATATTTTATTTTTTTCTCTTTTTTATATCATTCTTATTATCGAGATTATAATGGGATTTTGCAATATCTTGTACACAAAGTGAATTTGGTTATTGTATATTGCGAAAATCTACATGATTATCATATTTAATATTTTACACAATCTCTAGTAAATCGGAGTGAATAATTTTACATTTTTTTTCTATTAAAATGTTTTCCATTTTATAAAATTCTAATATTGTATTTCAGCAAAAAGAAAAAATATTCCATTTTAATTTGTTAAGTGAAGAAAATTATGTGTAAAGATTTACTATAAAAATAGAATTTAATGACAGACTATTAGCCGTAATTATATTTATAAATTTTATTTATATATGTATATTTATCAAGATTTTTAATTTTCTGTATATTTCTTGCTCACGGAGATGAATAATTTTAATTAGATGCATTATAACGAAGGTAATAACGAAGTTGGCAATATTGCGTATGTAGGGCAGAGGTACAAGGTAAGAATTAATTCTTCCTCAGCGTTGCGTAACGTTTTGCTAACGAAGCTACGAATATCGGCGAGTAGAGAAGTTGGTATTCGAGGAAAGCGATTTACGCGGGCGCGGGAGATGAGGCGTTATATAAAACATAAAGGGAATGGCGAACTAATAGAACCGGTCCACAGATTTATGCCGGCGACCTTCTATTTGAATCCAATATTTTTAGTCGTATTCAAGATTGTACGTTTCAAAGTTTATCTCTTATTATCCCAATCTTATTATTCCAATGTCAAATCGGAGAAACCAATATCGTATGTGCTAAGAGAGAAAAGATATTCTATTTTATCGATAGTTACATGTTACGTAAGTATATACAGTTTCTTTGTATCGCCATATAACACAAATCATTATTATTACCATTTAACTACTTACTTAATTATAAGTATTCAAAAAATGAAAGTTGCATAAAGTTGTATATTAAAATTTAATTAAAAATTGAAATGTGATTATTGATGGAGTAATAAGTTTAAAATGTATTATTTTTATCAACTATATTCATTAAGCTTGGAATTAAAATGATAAAATTTAATTAAATGTTATAATTCTTATGCTTTAGTTTAATCAATTATAAGAACACTATGTCTAATTGTAAGACTAAAAGTCTCTCTCTGTCTCTCTGTTTCTTCCGAATTTCAAAACAATACTACAGTTGATTTTACTTGCCGTATTGATTTAATCGTTCACATAGCTTCTATACCATACGTAAATACATGTGACGTGTGACAAATAAGATTTATTTAATAGGTTTCTTGATTTTATATGTGCGTCAACACGTCACGACGATCGTTTTTCAGCCCGTAGTCCGTATATCGTTATCGAGTCTTGTGGTTTTCTCCACTTTATCGAAGAGGAAATCCGCGCGCGTAATGTGATCGTTTGATCCATTAACTCTTGGCTACTGCTACACGAAGCAAAAACTGCATCTATTCGCACACTGTTATAGTTATTTCACACACAATTAATTTCGCTGTCCTGTTGTTACATAACTGGCATTCTTAACGACGCTAAGAATGACACAAAGTTGACTGACGTAATTGTAACTGATCAGTAAATTGGGGCAATAATGTTATAATCCTTAAAAACTGACCGTGTATTTAATCTTATTTTTTGACTCTGAAATTTTTTTTTTCATTTTACTAAAAACTTGGTATATTTCTGTCTATAAAATTTCATTTATATTATATGTATACATATTTTTTTTCAGATATAAGATTATTATGAAATAAGAAGTAGTATTTGTTAGTTGATAGTTATTACGCGAAATTATCAAAATATGATAACTATTAATTTAATTATTGGAAACTCATTGTGCACTGACCTATTTATGTAGCGGTTTCAATTACTCCACTTGATCCTATGTTTAAGGCACTTGTAACTTGTAACAAATCTAGGTTAATACCATAACTCCTCAACGAAGTGGACTTCCAAATCATTGTCTCAATGTTAATATTTTAACACATAAACTTACAAATTAATGTTATTTATTCATTCAAACATTGTTGCGCGATTGTTTTTTTTTTATTATTATCCCTCCTCGAAAGCTTTATTTTTAGTAAGACTTTACTAAGACATCATTTTCAGATGTCTCAATATCATTGTCTTAAAAAAAATTTGATTCTTTCTGTATTGCTTGTGTATCTTTTGTCTTTTATACAGTCTTTTATATCATAGGGAGAATCTCTCTCTCTCTCTCTCTCTCTCTCTCTCTCTCTCTTGGGACGCTGTGTCGTTTTAAAATCGCTTTCTCTCATCATTCTCTTTCGCAGCAGTTTAAATATAATCTCTTAAAGAGAGGATTTTCACATGCACTTCATACATTGAATATACATCGATATGAAAATATATGTACCATGATATACCAATACGAAATACATACATGTAATACATATATTAGGCCTATAAATTGCTACACAAAACATCATTGTTACACCCTTCTGTCCACCTGCTGCTGACAGACTGTCTCATGTTTCTCGCGCGCGCACTCACACACAGATTCAAGTATTCCACACGTACAACCGAGTACGAGTTCGCAATGAGCTCATAGTTGTTGACCTATACTCGCATCCCTTTTTCATGATGGAAAATGGAAGGCTCTTCGCAATAAGTAAAATCTGAAATAGAAAATTCGAGAAATTTCGAAAATTTGGTTTTAAGTTCAAAAATCTAATTTTCACGCGAGATGGAAACTGTAAAGTTTTTGAAGTGAAAGCGCGTGCGTTACATTTACATTTAAATTAAATTCATTTAAATTGAAATTATAGGTACTTACACTAGTTTACGAGATCTTTTTTTTCAAACTCTGCAACACGAGGTTTGAATATTACATTGCACAAACTTTGATATATCTCTCGTGGTAATGAGTTTTCTTACGAGGCGGCCGACTTGTCTTGTTAAAGGCGAAAACGCTGTTACTATTTCCATCCCGATGTCGGAGCTTACGAAAAGTCATTTCCATCGACAACTTTATGACGGAAGCTCTTGATCACACTTGACATTATCCTCATTAAAATTGAAACAGTCTTGAGCAACTCAACTTGGCAGTTGTTAGACTGCCAGAGTAGAGTTTTTAATTTTAATTTTAAAACAAGTTTAGAATTCCTTTCCAAAAAGTATCACCTTTTCCTTTAGCATTTGTATAGTTTATGCCAGTAATGTTAATTAGAAATCTATAAAGACATGGATGTCGTGCCATTTCGAATGACATCGAATGTAATTTTGCGATAATACAGATTGAAGATACCGATAAGGAGAATAAAGAAGAAAAGCGTTTGCGGATACTGTTGATATATCGGTTCACTTTTTTTTTCTACGTGACGATCGGGCATAAAGTGAGATGTGATGGAACACCGAACGAGCTGCTGTCGACGTGAACAGTGAACGTAAAGTCGTAACATTCTCTGCGGATTTTGTGTTTTGTCGAAAATTAAATTGTAGGTATCTGAAATTAAACGAGTTTCATTAGCCGCGTAAATTACTCGATCGGAGCCCAGATTTAGCGATGCGTGATTGATGATTGGGTGAGAGTAAATTATCCCGGCTGTTGTTGTTTCATCGTTAAACATACACGTACACTTGAGCAATCACATCACTTCGATCGCGGTAAATCGCTAACAACCGTGACGTCGTTATACTCTTGACAAAGCAAAACCAACCGGATATTATATCATTAACATTTGATTAATAAGAAGCAAAATATTTCGTTGTGTCGCTCGTGTGGCTACACCGCAGTTACAAACCTTACATAATTGAACGCTTCATTATTTTTCTCTGCATTGCTATTTTTCATTCACCATCCTTAATTTATTTTCATTATTTCTTTCGGCAATTTTTTTTTTAATTACATCATATTACCTCATATTTTTACATGTTTCTTCATCTTCTTGTACTAACACAAAGATCTTTTTTACCCGCTTACAACGTATGTCGTATACAACATATAAAGCCTTATTAAGAAATCTTTTAATGATATTTTTTCCGAGAATATTTTTTTCTTATAAAACGTATGTACCAAAGGCGGCAACGTGATTGATGAATAATATTTAATCAAGAGACATTTTCTTGAGAATGTTTTTCTAGAAAATATTGATGCAACATTGCAGGTACGGCAACGATTTTATATTCAATAGTCTCTGCTGAGGTATATCCAATCAGTCTACGAAATTCATCGTAATAAATGTATTTATAAATAATGCCAAGTGGAAAAAGCGGTTTAACGTGTCATCAAAATTTAATAATTTCCGTTGTTCTCAGAAAAGAACATTTTTGTAGTATATGTATACACATAATAATAATAATAATATCAACAATGTGTGTACTTTTTACAAGTGTGCACGTACATACATTTTTTAAATATGTATAAATGTCGTTTTAAAAAATTGTTTCAATTGTGTTTGTTTGTTTCTTTATATAAAATTTTCTTGTTTCTTCAGAAAAAAGTAAAATCAATGATGTTTCTTGTCGCGCTTGTATACAGAATCAAGCTCTTTGTTCCTATTTTAAACTACAATTTGCATGTAATCCATGATTTATTTTCGTCACGAAAAGGGCATTGCGCTTCCACCGTCCATTACGAAGAATGGCTTACGAGTGTGCTATAGTTGCATATCCTTTCGTTGCATGCCTCTCAAATTCACTTGGGAGCATATATTCTACGTTATATAGTGTAATGCTATAATGTGTCGCTGTAGTACATTGTATAAAATGTTGTTGCGTATACGTATACATGTAGGTATGTATGTACATACATACACTCGTATGACTCGTACGTGCTATGTACTCTTCGTCGGAGTTGGCAAAGTTCACAGGATTGCGGAAAGATTATTTAATCTATATGCATAAGTATATCCAAGGCATGTATACATATAGATATGTATGTATACGTAGTGATTTTTCATCGCAATCTTATAAAGGCCAAATTGCTAGGAAAAAACATGATGTCTTACAATCTCACTCTCAAACATCTCAAGTGCAATCTTATCAGATATAAAAAAATCTCGTATTTTTAGGTATCTTAAATCGTACTTTTTATTTAAAGGCCATCCTAATATTTAAAATAATGGATAAAACGCTAACAACGTCCACAGAGAAAAGAAAGGCACATACACATCGCGTATTGTTACACTGTCGTCTTCTTTGCTTCTTGCAGTTTTAATCTTTCATAAAAACTTGCATTAAATGGTACATCATGGCGACGACGCAATGTCTAGTTTAGCAATGTCGTAGCGTAGATCGATAGAAAGAATTAATCCAACATAATGCCGAGAAGACACTGGATGATGGCTATTAGGTTATCCCTTCTTTCTTTCCGACGAAAGTTCACGGTCGCATGCACAGCTTGCGGTGCTTCGTTCAATCTCGCAAACGTAACGAGATTACGTCGCGTTTACGGCGAGTGCTCCCGCGGCGTTACGCAATTACGCAGCTGCGACCGCGACGTCGACATCGACATCGTGTACAGGAAATTTAAGGCGGACTTTTTATATCAAGTTGCAAAGAGATTGCTGAGACTCGTTACATGTGACACTAGACGACACTAGACAACGAGAGACCGTCGATTGAGAAACGACGACGTGACAAACTCCTTGAAAAGAGTTCCGGCGACTTCCGGCCGACTTGGCGCAACTTTCGCGCCTACGTTACACGAGCGATTTTCAAACATTTTCCTCGTCCGCGGTATATCTATCTTCTATGTGGTATCTCTCAAAGAGAGACGTATGTTTTACATAGATAAATATTTCTCAAGCACGTATAATGAGACAGTATTTTGTATTTAAAATTTCACTTTTAGCGCGTATGCCATCTTCAATATATCGCATATCTTATGTTTTACATTTAGAATACATTCTTCCAGGTATATCTTGCTCTCATACTTCGTCGTGGGAACATATTTTTTTAACGAATTTTTTAACGATTAATCAACTATTTTTATTTTTTAACGATTAATCAACTAACTAATATTTAAGCTGTTTGTGAAGAAGCCGTGAAGAATCGTGACACGACGCTCCGTTGAAAAAAGAATTCTGAGAATGAATACTACATATTGTACGTAAGATCTCGCATATGCATATTAACGATGCAAAGTTTATAATAAAAAAAAAAAATTATTTGTAAAATTAAATTTCTGTCTGCACGAGCACAATTTTGCCGCAGCACGTGTTTTAAACGTCACCACGTTTAACTTTCTAGATAGTTTACATTATAAATTAATTCTCGGAAGTGTGTATGTATACACAGCTGCCTGATGGCCTCCTCTGCTCTTTCGCTGCAGATCGCAAGGATATTGTCGTTGGCGTTGTGTCATTTCACTCCGCAGCAGTAACGAAAGCGCACAATCCTGCGTGAAAATCTATCTTTTAATCTACATCTACGTCGAACAAGATCGCGTCGTGTCGTCGTAAATACACACACACACACACACACACACACACACACACACACACACACACAGTTGCGTAATCCAGATTTGTTTTATTTTGTATGACATCATTCTGTTTCGCACCTTCCCGTAAACTTACGTACGTACGAGATCACGCGCCTCGAGGTTTGCCTATCGAGGTAGATGAGAGAGAGAGAGAGAGAGAGAGAGAGAGAGAGAGAGAGAGAGAGAGAGAGAGAGAGATCGCGGCGGCGACGACGACAACGCCTAGACGATGGCTCCGTTACACGTGCACCCACATTTATCGTCCGCGTCGGAATAATGAAATTAGATTGCCCT
>JAJVSH010000131.1:37914-63569 GCA_021460005.1 Tetramorium alpestre
TTAATAATACTATTAAATAATAATGATTAACAAGAGGAAGATTAATAGATTTTTTTAAATGAAATTTATTCAATTTCTTAGCAAGAAATTAGTATCTTTCAAATGTTGTTCATTCTTATGTGTCGTTGGAATGAATGTAAGAGATTAAGCTGACTAATTGTAAGCAAGAGATCTCGGCTAACAATAAGTGCTATTAATTTTGGCATACACTTGGCACAGATTAATAGGTGTGTTGAAGAAAAAGAATTCCTTGTAGCCTTAGACAGAGATGCTTACGAGGTCATTTAACCGTGTCAGTGGTTCAATCAACGTAAGATTTATTTATTTATCTCANAATAAAAGTATGTATTATACCCGATGTCAGACTTTGCAGAGAGTACTCTCGTTGGCAATTGGCGTTGTCAACAAACCGTCAGGCGACGTAAATGCTTCTTTTTATACTGCACCCTCATCGCGCTACGTGTCATTAACGATGTCATTAATAAATGTCCGCGAATAATCGTGTTTGCGATGTGGAACGATGAGCCGAAATAAACCGCGCAAACAATGAATTTTATGAGTTGTGCATTCATCGCGGCTATTGTTGCATCACAAGTGCATCCAATCGCGATTTATGACGGATTTCATCCATACAGTTTGCATAGATGCCTTTATCGAATCATTTCCTTAAACGAAACGGTCCAAAACGGTTCAATGTATCTATGTCGAAATGACAGACTGGAAATTTACGAAATCTGAAATTTTCGGGATTTTAATGAAAAAATAATTTTTCGAAGTTTAGGAACGCATATCTGCTTAAAATTAACTTTAAACACGTAAACACAACCGTATAATTTTTCGTAATTTAGTGCAAGAGAGGGAGAGAAATATAACTTACATGTTCAAGTTATCACGAGTAAATGTAGAGATAATTTTTTCAACAACGAGCTAGAGGGAGTGAACTTAAAAGTAAACGTGTCTAGAAATAAAAGTGGAAAAAAATAGATGAGTTGAAACTTAATTAACTTTATTGGAACATATGGTCATATGACGGGAAGCTGATCGATTTCAATCCTATTGAAATGACATTTGACCAAAGATACTTGGTGTCCTGAAACATTATCGTGTGACCTTTTTTCCGGGTGAATTTTTTTTCGACCGATTCGCTGTCCATTTCCCGTGATTTCTCGATTGATTTCCTCCTGACGATTCGACTACTCTTCATTCATTTCCTGCGAGTCATAGCTTTTTCTCTGAACGGAGAAAAGCTGCCACGTCTGAATTATCAGCAACTATTGAAACCGTTGTGTTTATATCTCGATATAGTAGACATGCTTGAAATGATTCCTGTGTCATTTGCAATTATAAAAGAGCAGTTGACGTAAAGTCTAAAGTTTTCCGCGCTCTCATCATCACGTTGACAATTGAAATTTCTGAAATTCCTTGTATTCCTTGATTTTTTTTAGTACTTGTTGTACTAAATTGTATTGAATGTGATTGAACGTGTAAACGTTTAGAAAATTGTTAAAAATATACATATATATATATTTATATTTATATATATGTATACATTATATATACATATGACGTGTATAGCTGTTGCCATCAATATTATTCAAAGCTCAAGCTGATGAGCTTGAGATTTTTTTTTTCAGATTTTCTATTAGCTAGAGAAAAACTCGAAAACTCGAGGATCACAACTTTTATTTTATTCAACTTGATCTCTTTTCATTTCTGTTTTTCAATGCTTCGACAAATGCGATGCTTTTGCGTGCGCATGTATAACACAACTATATCATTTCCGTATCATGCCATATTTGCGTTTTGATTTAAGCTTTATAGCAATGTAGGCTAATGACAGATTTGATAAGTTTTTTTGCCATCTTTGCCATCTTTTCCTTACTTTGGCCATTGTACATTAGTACTTTCTTTCTTTTGATCGTGAACAATCCTACAGCAAAAGAGAGCTTCGCAATTTATGACTCTTTATCTTGTGCGGTTTCCCCCTTTCTCCCGTACAAGTTTCGCCCTTAACCCTTGACGTTCCAACGCCTTTTTGTTGCGTTCCCGTGTTGCACGACGTGCGTCATCGATGCCGTCCGTTGTTAGGTCTCTTTTATTTTAGGTATATGTGCGCGCGCACGCAACTCTTCGACATGATTGCCATCAATGATGTGAAGCGACTTGATACTTTGAACGATGGAAAGGAAATAAAAGAATTTATGCATTTCATTAACATGTGGACAAAACATGAATGCGCAATAAATAAGTATAATAAATAATACAATGATATGTGTTTTTTCGAAATATAAAGAATTGGAAACTTTATTTAAATCTTTATTTAAAATTCCAATCAGGATTTCGGCAAACGCCTCGATGCTTTATTAAATTTAGTATCTGTAAATACTATTAGTAGTATTTAAGTGAGTAATTAATTGCACTTTCAATAAGGGAATAAGAATAATTCATAATTATTCTGACGATAACAACGATTGTCTTTAGATCCTTCGACGACGAGGATGATGATGATGACGATGACGATGACGATAACATTTTTTTACGTTCAACGCTGTTAAATAAGATGTAAATTTTCGAGGCGTGTGTAAATAATTTTAAAGAAATGTAAAAAGAGTCGCCAAATGCTTCGCGCCAGTTGAATGTGAAAAGTACTACTGATTACGAATAGTATAATAAATACGAGTTTAGTTTCTCGAGACGACAATATCCGCGTTTAAAAAATCATAGTGTATATTTTCTTTGAAGGGAATCGATGCAGAAAACGCGGAGAGACCTCGCGTGCGACCATAAATTCATGAAACATGACTCTTTTCTTTCGAATCGACTATATACGTATATATTTATACGATTCGATTCGATTCGAGCCAAGGTACGATTTAATTGAGAGGTTATCGATGACCGGCCGTCGAAATTGCGCTTCCAATGATCGGCGCGAATGCTCAGTGAAACCTTGAAATATTGATTTGCTCGTTGAAGCTGATTCAATCCAGGCAATTCAGCATAGAGTCCTCGCCTGTTAGAGTTTATAAACAACGATCGGCGTTGAAATGCACTTTTATCCACCGCTGGAAACGGACCATTCTACTTTGTCTTCGCACGGATGTATTCGGCATTATTGCATATGTAGCCGAATACCGGCGCGGTGTAACGCGATGTTGCGTATCATTTAGATTAAACGCGAACAAGAGTCTGGCAGGAGGCAGGAGTTGTAAACGTGTCGCTCGTATTTAATATACATATACGTTAGATAAAGATGGACAAGTTGGACAATGCGACTATATTGCAACGCGACGAAGAGATTTATGATCGAGATTAATAATGAGAGACAAGATGTGGATGTGTACAACACGCCGGCGTAAAATACATCTTTGTCAATCACAACAAAAGAACACGGTTCTTCTTTTATGCTTCATGCGCTATGAAAAACAAAAAAAAAAGAATCTTCATAAAAATTTAATCAATTTAATTTCGTAAAAAAAANTTGCGTATGAACCGGCGACAGCGAAGAGATTATGGATATTTCAAAGGCAATAAATAAGCATCTGCTTGAGAGAGAGAGGAGAGAGAGCTTTCGTGATATCATTCAGCGGCATTCTGGTCGATTTCATTCATTACATTTGCCGCCGTTCAGTTGCTCGATCAAACATTTTCGATTCATAGCAATCGTACTTGGTCCGCGTAATTAAAAGCTTCTAGATGAACGTTGCGAAACTCCTGACCGTTAATTGCATCCGTGTGTATGTACACGGGACGTTTGCATGCAGTTACGGAATCGAGCAAATAACGAACGAACCATGATTCACAATTTACAGAATATGTGCGAGTGTGGGTTTGATATAAATTTCTCGTCACGCGATACACACATCTATGGATGTTTCAATTTCGTACGCACTTTGCGGATGACTTGCGAGCTAACTCTGATTAGCAACGTAATTTTATTAGATCGTAGTTTGAATTATAACGTTTGTAATGATGAGAGAAAACATCGACTTTAATGTGACATGTGTCGAGGGACTTGATGTATTTTTTACTTATTAAGGCATTTAATTGAGAGTGACTCTCTCTCTCTCTCTCTCTCTCTGTATATGTATAACGTTTACAGAAATGTGAATGGACTTTCAATTCGGAGAATATACGTATATTCCAAAATAGTGTTGCAATTCTTTCAGAGTACTTGACATACAAATTGTATTTGATATTGAAACGTCTATTAATTTGGTTGATGAGGAGATTTTAACATTATTAAGTCGAACTTTAATACATAATATTCGACGTCGCAAGATAGAGTCGCGATGTAATCCGCGTCTACACAGAGCTTTTCAAGCGAGAAATTGAATTCGGAGAGAGAGAGAGAGAGAGAGAGAGAGAGAGAGAGAGAGAGAGAGAGAGAGAGAGAGAGAGAGAGAGAGACCAGGTGTCTACTTGACACTGTAAATATTTACGCGCATTGTGTAGTGTGTGCCATAGGATCGTGCGTCGCTGTTACAGAAGTATATACATACATAAAATACAGATTGTACCAAGTTGATATTGCGCGATCCGGGGTAAACCCGTACATTACTTATCTCGCGCGCGTAGCTGTCCAAAAATCACGCAATTTCAATGAAATACTGTTGCAACAAGTACTGCTAGAATGAAACTTTTGCAACAACTTATTTAAATCCAGCTGACCGATAACATTTGTGAGCGAATATTTATATGTATAGTTGGATCAAAATTTATCATAAGATGTTGATTATGAAAGAATAAAAAATGTGAAAACGTGAAAATTTTTCTTTTCCTATTTCTTTAAATTTTGTTAGGGAAATTTTTATTTTGAGTGTAATTTTAAATTGAGATGTAATAATATTAGTTTATTTAATAATAGTTTGTTTTTAGATGTGCGTATTCATTATATTTATTTTCCAAACATAATAAAAATGATTTCAGAAAATGTATCTACAAGCTTCCTATATTTACTTGCCAATCATTTTCAATTACTATTCACTTCAATTACTATTACTATTCACGTCTAATCCCAAGATGGGACTAGACTTGTTCTATTATTGTGTGCTCCGCGATAGATTAAAATTTCTGTCGGTAATTATGTACGTCGCGTATCATGATTAAAGTCGCGCGAGATCGATGAAGAAAATGGAATTCCGGACGAATGTCGAAGTGATCAGAAGGAATTAGCGGGAATGTCAAGTGCCATTAAAATTCCATTAAATTTCTTGCATGACGAGGTAACTATTTTCGAGAAAATTTGCAGCAAGTTTAAGTCCTTGTGATTGGTGATTCTTAAGAAAGAAGTGTCTTACTTTAGCACTGAGAAACCATGAAACTTGGGATAGTCTAGTCCTCGAAGGACAGAGAGAGAGGGGAGGGGGAATTCTTTGACACGATAAAATCGCCATTTCGAGAATCCTTTCGCCATGAGAATGAATTGACGGCAGTCGTCATCATCTATAGAGATTTCGTCCTGCATCGACGTAGATTAGGGAATCCATCCAAGGGATATAGGACGAAGAGTTTTCATTCTCATTCGTAGACTCTCTCTCTCTCTCTCTCTCTCTCGCGCGCGCGCGCGCGCGCGAACCTTTCCGCACCACTTATCTCTGCTTTATTGTCCGTTCCAGACACTTGGACGCGACAAATGCGCTATTAAATTTTAGAAGAGCTTAACTCTTAATAATCGTATTTACCTGAAAGGATGTTTGCGCTAATTAACGAGCCCGATACTAGCGACAGAAATGAATTACTTACACCATCGTGCACGAGGTGACTATTAATATCGCAAAAGCTCAGTCGATTAAGATATTAAATTAATCGAAGAGTTTACAACTGAAAAAGAAAAAACTGACAGCGGCGTATAAAAAATCTCAAGTATATTAATTACCCAACTCGATCTTTTTCTTTTCAGGTTTATACATCAAAAGATAATTTTTAATCAGACATATATAAATTATGATCTTTAATACTGTTCAATACTGTATCCAATTCTCGCTCTCATTCTTTCTCAAAAGAGAGTAACTCTATTTTTTTCTAAAAAACTTATACCAAATTTACATTTTAGGGTAAAATTTATTTTAAATAATTATAATAACGTGAGTAAATGGAAAATGTTTTACAATGTTTTCGGGCTCTATCCTTGTGTGCCTAATAATATTATTGCGTGGATATTTGTGTATGTACATTTCTCAGCGCAGCAGAGAAAGACAGATCAAGTGCCGATTCGTGTCGATGTTAAAGCTAAAGTTGAAATGAAATAAATCACGTAATTAAATTGAAGATCAATTCATTAATAATGCAACGTTAATAAAGCATCTTTAGAATCATTGCCAAGGAGGAATAATTATAATGTTTCCTTTCGCTCTCTGTTCCTAGTGATATTGATTTAAATTATTATATCTTGTAATCCACGGAAATGAGGTCAGTGTCAACCCTATTGCACTCTTGGGGGGTAAGGGGATGGGAGTTTCACACGTGTTCGTAGAATGTAAATATACGCTGTGACTCCAACTAGTATAGTTATGTATTATGTTATATATCATTCATAATCTCATTGCTCTGTGCGCGATGCTACACAAGTGTATCGCGTTACGCGTTAGCGGCAGCGCGCTTAAATTCTTAGGCACTTGGGTGAGGCACGTTGAAATTATTTTGGCAAAACCAACGATCACGCAAACTCCTCCTTAATATAAATCGTTCATGCCATTCCACCGTTCCACCGAGAATTCGCGAAACGAAAATTACATTATGCTTTATGACTGTGCCCAATTTCGTCTCACAATTACGAGAGTGTGTAATATCCGTTTAATATCGTTGCGTTTCTATTACATACAGAAATATCTGAAAAGTCTCCAAAAGTATATTTTTAATTGACGCGCTACTTTGATTTATTTATTATATGTGTATGCTTCAACTATACACATCAAATTAATTTAATTAATTAATTAAATTTATGCGACAATTAAATCAGTGCTACAATATTTGTGTGAGATAACTTTTAAGAATAGTCTTATGAGAAATATCCTAGTTTCTATCGCTAAAATTTATTTCAGAGATTCTATTCAAGCTGGTATACAAAATAGTATACTTTCTAGTATACTAGATATCTTTGGATTCCTCTTACATTCGTAAATACTTATATATCCATAAATGTGTTAGCAGTTGCCCATGAAAAGCGATTAATTATTTCTTATTTACGCAAGACATGTTTTCCGCTAACGAGTTTATTTCCGTTTGTTGTTGCAGGGGCTTCGGGAAACAGGGATATCAGTGCCAAGGTAAGAAGGTCAGACCGATCTCATCGGCTCTGTTCTCCTATTTGCCCAAGGTACGTGGCCTTGTGGGAGGAAAACTAGAGACACGTTTCGCTTGTGTTTCAGTCTGTAGTTTCGTCGTTCACAAGCGATGTCACGAATACGTGACCTTCACATGTCCGGGGGCCGACAAAGGAGCCGACTCGGACGTGAGTAACCGATATTATATTTATAACGCCGAATAAAGTCTCTTCTCTTCACAATCTTGTTAACGCGCAGACTTTAAGAAGACTCGCTTTTCCTTCCTTTCCATCCTCAGCCAAGTCTTCTTTCTTACGAACTTTCGGTAAATATGCGCTTCCGTGAGTTTCCACCAGGGTTTCACGCGAAACATACTCGCTGTTAAAATTCAAAACCCTTGACAAATTGACTGTCAGATTTGACGAATATAAAATGCGCCATGTATGAAATTTAAATTAAAGGAGGGGAAAAAAACGATAATGTAGTCGATAGTAACGGCAAGTCGAACGTATCAAATATGCTATAATTTTTTGTTTTCTGTTCCTTTTATTTCTTTACCAACTTTGATGGTTTATGAAAAAAAAAAAAAAAATTTTTTTTTATGCACATGCATAAATACATGAAGTAAAAGTTTGGATAAGATCTTACCTTCTTTAATAATATAAGGGAAAGTCTTTCAATTTTGTTCCTTTTATTTCAAGTTGCTTTCTGAAGTTTTCGAATTTTTGAATGCAATATTAATTTGTTTTCTTACGGCTTACGCAAAAGCTGTTTTGATGAAGCTTTTATCTTACTGTTGTATACGCATACTAACGACACGCTCATCCGAGAAGAAACAAAACGGGTCAAAAATATAACAAAAGTGTCTTTATAGATCAGAATTAGGTCACCGGAAGTAGCTTTTGAAGGCCAGTCAAGCTAGCCTGGAGAGTCAAATAACTGTTTGACACATCAGCTTTTAAAGTCTCGTATCCCAAGTAGGCACAGTAGCTCATCATCGCGGCTCTTTGATTCTCGAAAAGTGTTTTGTAAAAAGAAAGGGAAATGTGTTCACCGCGCGATAGGTGCCATTTTAATGAAAACTCTACAAGTCACTAAAGATAAATTCAAAACCCTTGACAATTGAAATTTTTGATAAATTCTTTGTAATAAATGATGATGTAAGATATTTCCTGCGTAAGATGTCGTAAGTCAAATTGTCTCTTTTAAATGACTTTAAGAAAGAAACTTAAAATCGCCCAACGACGCTTTAATATTCGCTAAAATTGCTAAAATCTTTATAAAATCTATTCCAATTTATAAATTGGGATGAAACCCCAAGTCGTTTGTCATCATGTTTTTCGAGTGCCATGAGAAATATGGCTGAAATGAGATTATTTGATTAAGTGCTGCCGTGCTGATGTTGAGAACTTGTAATTGATAAAATCACTGACTCTCCTTTCGAAGTGGGTTTGAATATGAAACTTGTTACGATGAAATTATATATGGACAGGATAATAAATTACAATAATGAAATTATAATTTTTTTATATGTAACAGTATAATTTGTTGAAAAAGTAAAAAAAACAAATAGATAAACCTTTGCTAACAAAGCTACATTTATAAAGAAAACACAAGGGATGATCATGAAGCTGAATTTATGTATATATTCCTCTTGTCTCCTTTTCTCTTTCGTTATCTTTTGTTGTTCTTTCTTTTTTTTCTTTTCTCGATTCTACTTACACGAACATAATGTGAAAAGTGCTGTTTACAACAAAAAAAAAGTTTATGAATTGAAAAAAAGTGGCGCAACTGTTGTGAGAACTCGGAGTTTCTCGGTATAGTGTTGTTCCGTCAACCCTTCGAATTATGTATTATATATTTGAGCGACAGTAATAAAGTAGAGGGAAAAGAAGGACAGCGTGTATGTACATGACGGTGGAATTTTCATTACATTAGTTCGCGAACCGCAAAAGAGAGTCAAGTTCCGCATGTGAACGTGGGAGAATGAGGTACGTGACGACGCGGCGTTTCACAAGCGTGGCGCTCAACCGAGTGTGCGAGTTAATTGGTGCGCTGCGCGGCACGCTGCTAAACGCATCTGTGTGAAACGTCGTCCCATCCATCCGTCTGTCCCATCGTGTTAAGGCGCTAAAGGGTTGGGGAAGGGTAGCAGCACATATAATCAATATCGAGGTCATTTTCGAAGGCTGCGATAAATCGCGCGCCGCCGCGCCGTCACCTTGTAAATGGTTAATAATAACGTATACGTAGCGCGCGTCAATTATTCGTTCGGTCAATCTGCCCGTAAGAAGATACCCTTTACTTAACCTGACGCGCTGCGCAGGCACTAGCGCAGAAGCGGACTAATTAGATTACAAATAGATCTAGTAGCAAGATCTTTCGAAACGTGCAACATTCAGTACATTCATACCGTCATTTGCAACAGCACTAATATACATATAATAGACTAATCTGTCTTGTTGGCGAAGGTAGCGTACTTATCTAAAGCTATTAACGAAAATAAAAGAGGATTTATTATTGATTGATTTTGTTTATACATTATGAAGACAGCCCGTCCTGGAAAATTTATGATAATGATTGTGTACATATACATATGTTACAACAAGACAAGTTGTACCAACCTGTAACGTTATTGTAAAATTATCTTACTGAGATATAATACGCATATTTTTATTGCTTATTTAGATGCCAATTATTTGGAATTTAATAAATATAATATGTATGTATCTGAAATACTTTTTAATTAGATTAGGTTCACATAGGCAGATACACTATACACTCCTTTATGACATTTCATTTACTTTCGTTTGCCCTACTTGAACTTCTTTCTCTTACATCTTTTTATTGAATGAAAAGACAACGTTAGATTAACTTGTTACAATACATTATGTCTCGGCATAAAAGTTTCAGCATCAATAGGATAAAAACTTTACGGTACCTACAGATATTATTACGCTGTCCGGTAGCTGCGCGCTATCTCCGAATTTCTCCTCTGCTAATTGTAAGTAATACGGAAGATATTTTATGGTTTTTTTTGTCCCCGTGAGAGAGAGAGTGAAATTTATCGCAAAACAGTAGCCGAGCAGCCGCTTTGTAGCTTTTTTCTTTTTTATCTTTCGGCTGAATACAGAACACTTTGCGTCGCACTTGAGGGATCAATGAGTTAACGAGGTCGCGCGGAACACGGAGAGGTAAGAGGATAATGAGATAAGGAGATCCTTGGCTGGGGTAAAAAGAAAGGAATGGAAGGAACAACCATACTCACGCGCGAGGGCTACGAGCTGTACGTCCTTCCTTCATATATTTGTCTCGCACCCGCGCTCTCACTGCCTCGTGACCCAAGGGCCTTGGGTCCTTTTGCGCTTCGTTTAATCACGCTTGTAACCACGTCCGCGTAACCAACACCAAAACGACCAAATACGTACATAAGCGAGCAAGTACATCGGGAAGTACGTCGAATACGAATCGTGCCCGCGGTACTCGCCTGGGGAGGGCAAAGCGTTTCCGGCTCGAGAAACACAATTTCCTCTCGTAAAAAGAGAGTTACTTCCTCTCTGTCGTTCAGCGATACTCTGGAAACCGATAAAACTTGCCTGATGATAAAATATACTTTTCTACTTTGAACTTTGAGCGATGACGACGAGAGAGAGAAAGAGAGGGTAACGTGGGATGTGCGCCGATGTCACGTGCTCAGCTCAAGTTCGACATATGACGCCTATTTTAACTTGTAACTTTACTTGTAATGCCAAATAAGAATATTCACAATGAGAATATTGATACCTGTATTAGAAAAAAAGATTAAAAGGTGCTCTCTGTTAACATAGGTCTGTCAAATTATTATAAATACGTCCCACGTTTCTCTCCTACAGTTGAGAACATCGACCCGGGAATGATACTTTGCGCTTCACGTCAGACAGTTGTCAAGCTTTTCAAAGGATATTGAGGGAATTGAGGAAGATCTTTGAGCCGCGAACGTTTTCCCCTTTCGCGTGCCGGGGAAGAAAAAGCTTTACTTATCTTTGGAAATTTCCGATGAATTAATCAAAAGTCCTCGCTCTGTCTCCCTTTGATTCTGGGCGCTAATTTCTTGTCCTACCTTCCTTCTACGCTTCTGCGCTTTAAAGGTAATCCTTTCCGCGCCTATTGATCCGCGTGAATATCGGCGATCATGGATTTCCCCGTATAGGGCGCATAATGCATTTTCATTGTTGGACACTGGCTGTGACAAAGCGCGCGCATGTGAGCGCGAGCGTAGATAACTTCTTTTTCTTTATCCTTCTATAATAGTACAGAAAAAGTCGTATAGTTAGCATATGTACGTGGGAATAGAAAATCCACGAGGTGTATTCCTACAATATATATATAAGTATACACATATACATATATATATATATACACAGCTTCGTTGAATAATTTGGTGCATTAATGTCTCGTGCAACATGGTGCACGTATCTTACGAATATCTGGCAATGCGCACCGAACCTTTTGTACCGAACCTTTAGAGCCCAAATTTTTATCTAGGAGAAAGAGATTTTTATATATAACATGTCTTTTATGAATTATCTTTTTACATGACTTTCACATGAAATAGTTTAAGAATTGTTTGCTACTACTAGGACGAAGCACGTTCGATATTTCGAAGCAATATCGAAAGGACTGACACCTTTATCTCTTCTATCCAATAAAAGTATCGCACGTAATCTGGCATTAAATATAGACTATCATTTATAATTTTAATTCATTGAATGTAAATCTCAATTTCGCATTGTGATTACGTGAGGATTATGTCAAAGTTACGTACAAAATGAAGATGTTTATCTCAATTATATTATAATACTTGATGAGACGTTATACGTTGTCTCTCGGTCTGTTTATTATTATTTTTCTTGAAAAAGAAAATAGGAATAGGAGTTTTTCAGTAATTATAATGCAAGTATTATCGATATAATAGCTACTATGTACATATATATATATATGGTTGACGAATTACGAGATAGAGCCTCCGCTGTATATTTCCGTCGATCGACTGACAACGGCCGACCGTGCTCTCCGTGTTCGTTTGATGACGCTTTGCCGCATAATTTAGCAATAGCAAGATGGTTACGAATAATACGAGCCATCGAGAAACGGGCTAATTGAGTTTACGCCTTGTTGTTACTACCGGCGAAGCTTCTCGCCTGCCCTCCGTTTCGCCGCGGCACGCCGCGACGCGACGACCAGAAGGCACCGGAAGGCTTAATGCATGCCGGATTCACGACAACCGCTAAATCCTTCTAATTCACGAAACTTGCTGCGAGCTTGTTTCAATTTCTGCTATCCCATCCTCGAACGTTATTCAGGAAGCAGCGGCTTTTACCGGCTTCGGAAAGTCGGCCGGTTGCCGAACTGCTGGCTGTTAGATGTAAGACTGTGCTGTAACTTTGTATCGCAACTTGGAAAAAATCCTGTCGATACTTTGAATTAGTCGTTGTCACATTCAATATTTCTAGAATAAAAAATGATAGTACTGTATGAAGAGAAGATGATATTGTCTCGGAAGCTTTACGTTAGTGATTTAATGAATCATTTTTCAAATGCGTATTACACTTTACAACAATATCCTTTATAACTTTACATTTAAAAATATTTATAAGATGGTATAGTTATGCAGTTTTCGATACATTTTCTTGACAGTACCGTCGCTTCATTTATAGGCTGGCTACAAAGAGTTCATTCATAAAAAAGTAACGACTAGCCTCCTACTCTTTTCTACTATCAGCCTCGAGCGCGACTGTAACAACATAATGATAACTAATGGCAAGTCAAAGAAACATGTTCAATCGCCAAACTTTAAAGAGCTTGCCGACATATTACAGCGTTTCTAAAGTAACATTTGGTTTCCAAGCAAGAATAAACTAAATTAGAAAACTTGTTACGGGACAATTTTTAAAGTAACTTGAAAAAGTTTAACAGGCTTTGAGAGAGAGACTAATCTTTTCAATTTGAAGAACGATGCTTTGTTTCATGAAAATTTTGTTTTAACATATTCACATAACATTTAATCTTTTTATTTCAAACAGCATTCCTTATTCTAATCGGCTTAAATGTTTCTGCAGTCACAGATAAGCATACTTAATCTTCAAAAATTAAACATTAATTACTATATTTTTCCACAAAGTGTACAGAATACAATTGTAAAAAATATACATGCATATGTATATGTATGTAGAAGAAATTATATAAAAATACATAAATAACGTATGGCTTTTATTTTACGATTACGATTTCACTTACATTAAGTGTTAAGAAACTTACTTAAGGAACATTTCGATCTACATTATATCACCCATATTTTACGATGACGTGTGAATTTCCGCAATTCCGAATTGTTGAAATTGTTGAAAATAGAATTGTTCAATTTTTTTTATATTTGCTTCAATCACAAAAAGATGTATTATTTTAGTTTCTGAGTGATAATTTTTCCATTTCGTCTAAAGTCATACCTATATTGTTAAATATGTAATATTGAATGAGCGAAGAGAAAATTTCATTCATTGGTAGAAAAGTTCTTAAAAATTTAGCGATTTTTCTTCTCAATAGATTCGAGGGATAGGTAAAAAAGAATCAATCCTTTCGCGGCAGTGAATGTTTAATTTCGCTCCAAGTAGCTATCTTATGACAGATACAGTAAGTCGATTTCGGGAATTTTTCACTGGGCGCCATTTTAAATTTCACTTTTCAATTTTTCGGATCAGCGAAGATGATAGTTCGTCGACTTTAAACGATTGCATTGTGCTTCAACTTAACTGGGAAATCCAGCGATCTGTCTGGCCGATTTGTTCCTACCATTATCACTACGTCTCCACGATCCACAATTTCCTTCCTCCTCGTCATCATCATCATCATCGTCAGATCCGAGAGTCTGCGTGTGTGCGCACGGTGTAATGGTGTAATAACGCAGGACACGCGGACGAAGCACCAATTCAAGCAACACACCTACAACAGCCCCACCTTCTGTGACCACTGCGGTAGTCTTCTCTATGGTGTCATCCACCAGGGCATGAAGTGCCAAGGTATCATATGACGAACGAAAAAGAAAACGAAACCAGCGTAAAGTCAAATCGAACACGATCCGCACTACTCCCAGACACACACACACACACACGCAGTCCATTCCAAGTCAGATACAATTCTCCCAGTCAGAGTCAATACAGTTACTCAACGAGAATAACACGCACGCATCTACACGATATGTACAGTACACTAGTAACACACGATTTTCTTTTTCCTTCTGTTTTCTTGGCCCAGCGTGGTGTTGCTTTGTCTTCGTATTATGCTCCTGTATAGTGTTTCTTGATCTATCTATCTATCTCTCTCCTCTTTGTAAATAATATACTCGCTGTAAATATTGTATAGCAGTTCTATGCCACATCTTCGCCTGCAATATCACAGGTGGATGCTAGAAATCCGAGTAATCGCGTTAACAACGATAGCAGATGAACGCCGCAGCGGATGATTGCCCTCCCTGTTCGCTCGCGTTCCAACATATCTGCTAATGCGATTAGCGGTGCTTTTATGTATACGGTACATCCTTCGACGTGGATTTTGCATTAACATTGTACACTCTCTTGGGTGGCTTTTGCGCGCATTAACTGCGTCTGTCAGCAGAATCATGGATTCACGTGTGGCTGCGTATGTGCGCGCGCGCGTCTAACGTATCATGTGTGGTTTATTACATATTAACTTGCATAACAATTATGCTGTCTGTGAAAGGGATGTTGTAGTGAATTGCTGTCTCTCACGATAAGAAAGGGCAAGGAGAAAAGGAAGGAGAGAGAGAGAGAGAGAGAACTCGCGTGCGCGCGCGCGCAAATACAGCTAGGAATACAAATACATACAATCCGGCGAGAAGGCAGAAGAAGCGGCAAATGGAAGATTGAAGGGCATACCGAAGAAAGTTTCTAATGTCTCGTTTCACTTTCGTTCTCTTTTTGTCCTTTGGCAGGCAGTGCATCTTACCAATCTCTTACATACCTCCACCTTTTATTGCTTTTCTCAAATATCGCGTGTAAGACGACTCTTTGTGCCAACTACATCTTACAATTAGCTTGATATTTGGTTCACACTTATTCGAGATGTATATATATCCACATTTGCGCTCGGTTCGAAAAGTTAGAGTGTTTCAAAAGGATGCTTTTCATCGATAATTGAATCAACTCGCCTTTGAGTATTTAAGCCGGTATATTAGATGTTCTGGACATAAAAGAAAAGGAGGGAAAAAAAAAGAAAAAAAAAGAGAACTCGCTTTAACACGTAGTTCACAAGCCGATCCACATCGAGGACGCATTTAGTCGAGCCTTCGAGTCGTATTTTTCCTTCTATGAAATTTCCCTCCTTTCCCCCAGCGAAGTTGTAAATAGCACTTGTACAGTTATAATGTGAAAAAGAAAGATTATCCATCCGACAAGGGACTGTCGGTTTGATTCAATCAAGTTTCAATCTATAATATTTATCGTTATGTAGTTTGTTCGTGAGCTGTGTAAATGTGTGCGTGCCTGTGTCTGCACGCGTGTCGAATATGTGTGCATGTTTGGTATGTTTGAATATATAAAACTCTACATATGCCTAAGAAGTTGACTAAAAGTTAAATTTTATGAGAAATTTACACGATTATTTAAATATTATTTAAATCGACGTAACGTTTATGAAAAAAATTAGCAAAGTTACTCCAAAGAACACACACGCAATATTTTTATGTAAATAATTATATAAACGTTACTGAAAATATAATATTGGAAATATAATAAAGATGTGAAAATGAAAAGATCTTAAGGTCTTTTATTTGAATTTTATATCTATAAGATGTGCTTCCTTTTGCTTTTCTTTTCTGTATTTTTCTTAGGCGCATGTAGATTGATGATCTTCTTACCATTCTGTGTCTTTTTCACTGTCACGAATTTCCGCCGTTGCACCGTAACCGCACAAAAGTCACTTTTCCATTGTCTTTTCTTGATGTGATTTTCGCTGTATTTTCTTGATGTGATTCTTCAACGTACTTTCACAAGTCGTTGACGTCATTCTTCGTTTATCTCTTTCCGCCTCCTCCCCCCCCCCTCTCTCTCACTCATTCTCTTTGTACGTGTGTCTTAAATTCAAACATTACTTCTCGTGTATTTCACAATTTATTTATATTTTTTTCATAATATTCACTTATAATTAATCAATTAATTCTTGGATTAAGAACCATTTTACTATATGTATATTCTGAGAGAGATTTGAAAGTAACGAGATTTTTATCAAAGGATTCACAGAATGGAGAGAATTCATGTTATATTATCCAGTAAGTTTTCACTTTCATGTCGGAGGATAGCTGATTTATTCACACAATATTGCTAATGTCTCGATTAGATTTATGATCTCAAAAATAAGTCCACAGATAATTTAAACGAAAAACATTGTGTGCGTGCATGCGTGTAGAGTTGCAGGATTGAAAGAACGTTTTCGACGTACGCGAATGAATGAATGAATGAATGAATGAATGAATGAATGAACGAATAGACGAATGAATGAATGAAAAGTGGATATCTCATATTGCTAACTTTTCCGTTACAGATTATCTCACGTGATTCACTTTTATGCTCCTCAAGCACGTTTATCACTTCTTCGTCGTGTTGAGCAAAGCCATCGCGTTTCGCTAATCTTCTCGTGGCGATCAACGGCATGCGAGCCGCAATTTTGCACGCCATCGATAAAAGCAGCGTGTATGATAAAAGCGACACGATTAATCTGGCCCTTAATAGACGCGAGCTTAAAGAGGCTCTTTTGTGGCAGCGGTTGTCCGATCAAGTATGTTTCAGCATATAACATGACGATTCAGTCGTTCAATGATTTAATTTAACACGTTGCATGAAAATGAAATGGAAGAGGTAATAAATAAGAGGAAAGAGTGGATTGGCACAATTCCAATGTATGTACTAGTATGTATGTATGTATATGTGTATATATACATATATATGTATGTATGTATACACACACATGCATACGAGCGCATCTAATTTCTCCACTCTTGGCTTGCCAGAAGTTTCTCCTTTCGTTCTTAGCTACATTCCATTCGTATTGTCATCAACGAGAGAAAGATGAGAACGATGGTTTTCTATGCAAGCTTTTTCAAGTGTACCGACGTTTCACATTTTCATTGGAATTTTATAGATTGCTGAAACTGCTCTGCGCAAATGGATTCTTCATAATTGTGCCTATTATGAAAATCTTGACATTATTCCAATCGGCAGTGCGGATCAAATGTTTGCTTCGCAATTTCAAATAATTTTCATCGCGTAATAAGAAATTGATATTTAACACAAGCAAGTATTTTTATGTTTTTACGCAGATGCATCTTAAAGGACAATGGATGGGTAGTGACGTCTGTTGTATTTTTATAAGCAACCAATAAATTATCTATAAATAAATGTAAATATAAAAAATAAGTTTGTGTATAAATATGAAATGATAATATTTATGAGAGGATGAAGATTTTATAAAGAGAAATAGAGTTTATTACTTTTGGCATTGTATGTGACATGGAATTCTATCTATTCAATCAGATTTGAAAAGACATTCGTCGTGCAACTTTAAACGGAAGAGATCAAATAAGGAGCGTAAAACTTGTTAATGAAGTTAGAAAATATACAGATATACGCTGCTTCCGCTTGCAATCTAATTTTAAGAGTTATAATTGTTAATCTCGCTAGAAACGCACGCTATTACGTGTATTTCTACTTTATTTCGTAGCATTAAAAATCTCACATCGATTTCAATGGTCTACCATCTGAGCTCGACGGTTTTTACGATTTTATCATCTAGCACGACAAAAATAATTCAAATTATACAAATTCTATGACGCCCTGTATGACGCTGATGATTGCATTTTCAAACCAGATTGTGATTAATGAAAATGGCAAGCGGAGAGAAAGTCAAGCTCTAACGAAGCTGTGCAGGTGCAGTTAGGCGATATTCGCATTCGTCAGATGCATTCGTAAGGCTATGATCAAAGGTCTTTTTATGGGAAACGCTGGTAAAGGATTTGCTCGAAAGACAAGCTGGCGTCCGGGGGACGTGAAAGAGGAAGAGAAGGAGTAAGAGGAAAGGAGAAGGCTGCAAAAGACTGGCGTGAAAATTAATTAAACGATCGAGTCCACGGCTCGGAAGAAAAGGCTGGAAAGCGGAAGCGAGAGGCTAACGTTGTACAAAGATTCTTTCTACATCGCGATAAAGAGAGAACGCTCTCCTGAAAGAAACTCCTCTATACAGATGCTATTGAATTAAATTTCATGGGTATTATGGTTTGAAGCATTCAAGATCTTGTATAGGTATCTTGGATAGTAGATTTTTATCTACGCTACTCTCACATATCGCGAGAGAGAGAGAGAGAGAGAGAGAGAGGTCATTTTTATGGAGCCTAAAAATTTCACCTAATATATCGCCTGAGATCAATAAAATATAATAATTTCTATTTATTTCTTGTATGCAATGTACGCTATAGAAGAGAGAAGAACGAAATGTTATTTAATTATATAAATTAATTATTTGCTCCTTATTCTTCGCAGATAATAAATATTTTTCGAAAATCCCGAGGAAATCACGGACAAAAAAATCGATTTTGATGATAAAGATTAAAAAAGGGCACATATTGTATCAGAATTTTATGCTACATTGCCATTAACACGTAAGGATTTGTTTAGAATTTTCAATGAGTAGCACAGTTCTATTTTTATAGATGTCACTGTTGATATCAGCTAGAGTTAACACTTTACGCATTTTCCCACTGACATTCTTTTGAGAGCTGCAAGTGAAAGCCTTTCCTGCACTCTGGGTCCAAGAATAACGCCACTATTGACCGTACAGGCTCGATAATAATACTGGCGATAGTCTGCCCACGTCGATGTCTCGTGAAACCGATTTTTATAGTCTTTTATGCGAGGGAAAATATTCATAGTAACAACAAATTTCCAATCGACCGTCGTGCACGCCTCGAGTTGCGCGCAATCTTTCAAAACTCCACAAGCATGTGACATCTTGTTAGGGGGAATTTTCGTACATTTCGACATTGTGTGCGTTATTTGAAATCTTCTTCCCATTGATCTGTCTGATCGTGAAAACTGCACTTTTCCTCGTACAGTTGGGAAATTATTTGAATGCATCCACACCGTAATGCTTTCAGTTTAAGAGGTAAAATTAATTATTATATTGGGGACGTGGCATAAATACTCAGAAAATACTCCAAGAATCGGATGGCACAACACTTTCCAAGGCTACATGTACATGACAACAACTACTTCACTTATTTCACGGGCATTTGTACCGTAATAATTCTTTCTTCGGAATTACAGAATAATCAACAGATTAATTCTCTGACTGCAACACAAAGCACAGGGACGTCTTTAATCTGCGTCATTGTTGCGTCTGTGTTGCGCCAGGCTCCGTTTGGCCGCCGCGCCAAAGCGAAAGTTCTCTTTCAATTTATCGAGTTGTAAGCAGTAAATTTATTGCCGTGAATGCAACGGGAAATACCTTTTTTTTTTGTGCCGATTAGGAACTTGGCGCATACAGAATATCTAGATTTACATATGTCGTATATGGATGCGCGTATATCGATACTCACCGCGAATCAGAACGAATCAGATCTCTGTGACGAGAGAGAGTCCAGTTGCACTTGTGCAGCACACGGTCTCATTCGACGACGTTCATCGTAATCGTAATGTACGCCACCTTATATCCTTAATGTTCATCATCACGTGATCCACGTGCACGTATTCCTCCTCTTGTTGCTTCTGCTTCACCTCAGCTTTTGGGAGAAGATCGCAAGGAGAAAAGAAAAGAGGAAATAGAAACAGGTTTAGGGGATAAGAAAGAGGAAAGAAGGGGGAGGGGAATTGGAAAATGGGCTTAATGGTTCTTTTCCCCCTCCCCCGGAGCTGGATTCCCCGTTTTTTGGGATGGGAGTATCGAGCGGCGCTCTGCTACCGTCCGCCTCGATTTCTCCGCCACCCGAGGATCAGATCGCAAATGAAGGACCGGGCTTCCCCGGGCCCTTGTTTCTTGTTCTCAGGTGAGCCAAAAGCACAAATGGGATGTTTTCACGTACCTGACGCCGACCTTCTGCGACCACTGCGGCTCGATGCTTCATGGTATCGCCCATCAGGGACTCAAGTGTTCAGGTAGTTAAAAAGCTAAGAAATCAATCCACGCGTCAGTGACATGACAAACCCATCAAACCCATCAAACGGTCAGATATCTCGCACGTCAATCCCACTCCGCCGCTATTACCATTAATTCCCGTCATAGTTTCGTAGGAATTCGATCATCTGGGTTGCCCAAATATCTGTATCCCGGCAAGATGATCGATTTGACGATTGGCGAAGCCAAAATTTCGGATATCGATTTTAGCCCCGAAATACTAGGTAGATAACCCGGATATCCGTGATTTCCTGCCCGTATTGATGCGCGACGACATCACATCGCGTAAGAGATGCGATAAGACGTACAATTAATAATTGTTTATTTATGAGGAACGAAGTAACGAAGACGGGGGAGGAGGAAAGAGATCTTTGCATTCGCGATAGTGTTATGCGGTGGAAGAACGGTCGCGTTTCGTACAGTTTAACGGATGGTATAGATAGTGTTATTATGGAAGGCAAAGCGAGAAATGCCGATAAAAGAGAATATCGAAAATCCATCGACGGTGCGAACGGGTAATTCGTTATACCGCTATTAATAGCCAGTATATCGATATCGCGCTTCATATCGTTGCGCTCGTTTCGCGCACTTATTCGGAGACCCAGTTACAAGCTTTTTCAGATCACGAGGCCGCGCGCTTGCGAGCAGCATAGAAAAAAATCTCGTGGTGCGTTAAACCGCTTTCGCGGTTAAAGTAATCGCGCGGCTAATTTAGCGCGGTACGCGAAAAGAAAAGAATAGATACTCCTAGTTCCAGCACTAATAGATTGCCCCTTTAGCGTTAGCGTTAACTTTCATTCAAAGATTTAAAACTTCCTTAACGTGCGCGCTCATACTATTAGCAAGAATGTATGGAAACTTTTTTATTTGTAAATGTATGTAAATAAAATATAAATGTATGTAAATAAAATATAGTAATATAATTGGGATATATTTTTAAAAATTGAAATGGATTTCTCGCTCTATTTTTCACATCTTACTTGGACCGGCGGCGTATGAATCACTTTTCGTTTTCACGTCTATTTATTCCGTCATACAGTAAATGGTTCGAGATTGAGCAAGTTTAGTGATTTTTAGGAGGCATTTTACTTGTGCTTTTTTCGCTGAAACATGATTTCTTGAAATCGTGTGGCGATTTTTCAAATGAATTTTTCTGATTTTCTTTCTGCTGTATTCATCGCTGCAGCATGTTTTTCGCAGAATCTTGAAATTGACACAAATTCACAAATTGATTGTTGAAGAGATAACCTATCGTTTTAATTAAAAATATGATTTGATTAAGAAAATGCGACGTGAGAGCGAAATGTTCGCGCCGGGATGTCGAACGGAATGAAATGTTGGGTTGAACCTAGATGGGAGATAGTATCGACTTTAAAAGTAACAAGAGCTCCTTGAATTTTCTTCGCTCGTGACTACCTCCTCCCCCTTCTCCAGGAGAAAGAAATATCGGAAATGTACGGATCAAGTGACACGAAAATCCGTATCTCTAGTACTCGCATCTGTCTTGGGCAGGACTGTTTAGGACTGTTACTTAACGAAATCTCGCCCCATCAAACGCTTCATCCAAATCGCCTGTGATGCCGCGATTGCATAGTTTTATCCTTACAAACCCGAACAACTTCCGGTCATTCACATCTGGGAGAATCTAACGCGAAATTAATGCAATGGATTTTACATCAATTTTAAACATTTGCAAAAAGTTTCAACACGCAATAAATTTTTTGAGCATACTCCCAACAAAATTTCTTTTTTTCTTTTTTCATTTTAAATGTTTTTTTACTATTCACAGCAATAATAAAATCAAATAATCCTGTTGCATTAACCTGCACTTTGTTCGTTTTTCAAAATTTTGTATATACATGGCAGAGATTCTTTGCCTTCTTTAAAAAATGTTCCAAAGAGTCGTGAAAATATTTTTAATTTATTATATGTAAAAGAGAAGAGTATAACTTTTCTTTATAAAACGGAGAGAGAGATTCTTCCCAGAATGATCATCGATTACGTGACAGTGTCACTCGCGCCGCTCTCCATTTTCGCACGAGTTTCTCTCTAGTCTCTCGTTTTCGCGATTGTGACGGTTTTTGCGCCATTACAATTGTCGAGTAAATTTTACGGAACGTGCATTATTTAGTTAGCACCTCAAAGCACGAACTACAGACAGTATCACCCAACTTTTCATCTAGAAAACGACCATGCTTTTCACATCGTTTTTGTCATGTTTCGGGTCGCCAAACAAGCCGTTCTAAAATTGAGATGCAGCGATTTTTTTTTATTTGGATGTACATATACATATATACATACATGTATCGCGCAGATACACACATGTGTGCAACATAAATATTATACGTGCAAATAACTGTACAAAGCCGTGATCAATGACAATAATAAAATTGTAGAAATTTTCTGTATATGTATATGTATATGCATTTAACAAATAGAAGAGCTTGGATTTATCGGAGCAATCAATTTGATTATAGAAATTTAATTATGGAATACAAGCGCGCGGAAACCCAACGAATATGGTCAATCGTTTTTATCGCTAACTTTGTTAACGGAAACCATTCAAGAGGCAGCCAAGAAACGAGAAGCTTTTATATTGGTGATGGAAAATATATTACCTTATTGACACGTGTGTGTGTATATATGATGTATATAATTTTTTTTTTTTTATAAAAATTATCTTTCATGGAAAAGAAATTATGCAAATCAAATTCAAATTTAGCAAGAGCAATACAAAAATAATGACAATCATTTTTTTCACTCAGGCGAATAATTATTCACTTTTTACATTGTTCCGTGCAAATAGAAAAATAGAAATTGAAGAAATTGATTAAAATACTTGATCTTTCTTACAATTAGATTTGGGATTCGATTGAAACTATCAAAGCTTCAATCCGTGACTTCAATCTACGAATTTTGTAATTTTTACTAGTTATATACAAGTTATATAAAATGAAATGTTGTATATAAAGTTACATTTTATTTTGATATGTAATTAATACATTTGGAATATAAGAATGAACATAACAATACTTTTCGGAACGTTTAATTAATCGTTTTTTTCGATCAAAGTTTTCAGTGTTGGACTTTTGATGAACTTCATCAAAACTAATCTCGGTTGATTATTAGATAAAGATTCTTTTCTACGAGATTGAGAATCGAGATAGACGATTTTTTGTAGAATCGTATCGCTGTCGGTCGGAATAATTAATTTAAATTTGAAATGAGAAAGACGAAAGACACAGTACGCACGCACGCGGGATTATATTATACATCGCCGCTTCAACGTCTTTAAACGTAGAAGAGATCTCACTTGAAAAAA
The DNA here is from genome assembly GCA_021460005.1 of Tetramorium alpestre. Taxonomy (NCBI): domain Eukaryota; kingdom Metazoa; phylum Arthropoda; class Insecta; order Hymenoptera; family Formicidae; genus Tetramorium; species Tetramorium alpestre. Next base: position 61,714 of record JAJVSH010000131.1, read on the forward strand.
GCCAGGATCCTTCACTCGAGTGTAATACACTTTTTGTGCTTCGACATTTGCGCTATGGGTTTTACCCTTTTAGACCGCGTAATCATCCCTCTCGATGCACTCTCGAAAGAAGCATTCTTCTTCCCCCGCTCCCGCCGCGCCGTGCCACGCCGCGTCGTCGAGAAGAAGACTCGTCAGCTCGCTTGTTCGCCCGTACAGCTCGCTGTCGCCTCTCGCCTTGCGAGAGCTCGGTGGAGAAGCTTCCGGACGACGAAATGCACGATTACATGCCGACTGACACAGAAAACGTGTATCCGAGAGAGCGACACTGACGTCGTTCGCGCCGTGAATTTTACACGCGGCAAGAGTGGCACGGAAACGTTTCGTATACCGACATGAGAGATACATACGTACTACGTTTTCTTTCGGAAAGATAAGGGGACCGCATCTCCGCAGGAATCCTCCCCTAAGCGTGTGAAACAACCATCTTTCACGCCGATCCTCCGTACAGTCGCTCAACCGTGAAAAAAGTCAATAGACCGTATCACCTCGCGATCACAATCGTTCAACTCGCGAGTACGTGTTGACTTACTTGAAATATACAGTATAATTCGTATCTATTCAACGGTAATGTGGAATATATGTTTTATATTAACGTGATCGCTACATGTGTATATTGGTCTTGTGTAGGTGTATTACCTTTAACCTTGGTGCACTTTTAATTGTGTTATCAGACGAGTGTATGTACTACCCACGATATCGTATCGTTGCTGCCGCGCTACTCGGTCTCTCCGTTGCGTCGCGTCGCGTCGCGTCGCATCGCATCGTATGGACGGAGGCGAGACCGCCTTGTGCCTATCCCCGATGACAAAGCACGCGCGCGCGAGCGCACGAGAGAGAACAGAAATGTATTTTAATATATCACTCTCCATTCTTCGCCTATTCACTCGTCGCTTATTCACACGGCGCATTCCAACTCTGCGTCGCGCCGCGTGTATCTCTCTCGCCGGGTGTTCAACATCCACCGATGTACAACCGATGTGCCGTCATACGCATCTCTATCAGTGTATTACATATGTATATAGATTGTATATATTACATCATTTAACACACTCTCTTGGACGAGTAATTATATTGTTACAACTGTTAAAATGAAGTAATTACATAATTAAAGTAGTATAAATTGCAATTTCAGCGATTGTACGTATATACGCGATGTGTATATACGCGTGCATACAGCGAAATTTGTTATGAATGATGTTCAATTATAAATGGAACGATATATGTATATATGTACGTGTAATAATTTAATTTGTTACGGATTATTCCTGAATCTTCTCTCCCTTTAATTTTGATTTCTTTCGAAACGACTAGGTTTCTTCGACGGTCTTGAAATTGATTTCTTTACAGGAAAATTTCCAAAGAAGCCATTATTCGATTCAAGTTTTCAATTTTTAGCACTAGTGCTAAACATTTACCTCGACACAATTAAGTTAATAGTTTGAGAAAATTGTTTTTTTTTAGTTTTTGTCCAAGTAAACACAGTTTACTTATACATATACATATACGTTATTTAATGTTTCATTTGTTTTCTTTGACGTTTTTTTGCTTTTTATATTCCTATATTCCTTCTAGTTTTTTTTTAAACTATGTATTCCGCGAAATAATGGAATTGAAAGACAATGTAAAAGAAGATGTAGAGGAAAATGACGATATCACGCAGCCTTTACATGTAAATGTAAGAATTTCACTGTATGTACATATTTTTGTGTTTTTCGCACTGATGCACGATATATACGAATTTACATACATATACGTATGTACATGTGCGAGCGCGCGTGTGTGTCTGTCGTGCATGCATATAAATTATATATATA
>JAJVSH010000131.1:74400-100340 GCA_021460005.1 Tetramorium alpestre
ATATATATACACATATATACATATATACATACACACACACATACAAAATCATTATGGTATATATAAAAAAAAATATATATATATATAATACATTATAAATTTCTATCGATATTTCGTTAATGTTGCACTTCTCGTCGGTTTAATCTTCTTAAGTAGCGGATCTTAGAGCTGGGTCCTTAGATTCTTCGGACTCGCGACGGATAAAGAATTTAATTAATGCTACAAAACTCTCATCGTGACACACATGTACACATTTTTACACGTAAAAACGTATAAAAATACATTCATATGTGTACACTCACTAAACACAACACAGACACAAACACACAAGCCACATATGGCTTTTCTTTTTCCTTTCTCTTTTATTCGTTGCTAAAGCATGAATCTAAAGTGTCTTTTCTAGTTTTTCTTCTGTTCTTCGATGACGGCACGAATATGATTACACACAGGTATCATACTCGATAAACTCGTATAGGTACGTTGTATCAGTAAGTAATAACGGAAGATTTTTCGATGCGAGACGTGGCAAGAGTATGCTGAGTCGATCGTGGCCCAATGCCGATAATAAGCGTAGCAATCGCCGCGTCGAATAATACAGAAACGGAATTGTATTACATATATATACACACACACACACACACACACACACACACGCACACACACACAAAATAGTTTCGCATTTATGCGGGGAGAATCGACAATATGAGCGCCAGCATGAGCGCTGCCACATGTAAAGTTTTATGCACTCCTCGCTGATGTAATCGTGCCATGCGATATTATTCGACACGATAACACGTTTTACGCGCGATGAGCGAGCGCTAGGAATGCTATGTGATTAACTCGAAACCCTCTCTCTCGAAACAATTACATAAAGTTTCTTGTCGCATGCTTCAACGGACTTTTCATTTTACGTTTACATACATATATAAACGATTACATTCTGTCCTTCTCCTGGAGGTGAATTTTTAATACGTAGAAGAAAACATTTATGCGTAAAATAATTTTGTATTAAGTCTGACAATCGAAAAATCAAGGACAGCGTGTCTTGATCCACTTGGCGCTTACCTCCTTCCTTAGCGCATCTTTATGTGTATGTATAATTACTCTCGGAATAATGCGCCTTCTCTCACCGAGACCTGCCGGTTCGTCTCGTCAAAGAGGGCATGATCATCGGAGAGAGACTTATATTAGGGAGACTTATTGTTAGTACGAGCGAGTATACAAGAAAAAAAATCTGCAGACGCACTCACGCGATGCTTTCCTCTATCCTACGTTGTTTCTTTTTCTTTCTTTCTTTCATTTCGATGACCGTGGTACGCGCCACGACATCGGTCAATATCATAATTAATCATTATTATCGATTAATCACAATTAATGTAGACGTAGTCGACGAGCTCTTCCAACGCGAGCTTTCCCTTCGTTTTTATACAGCCGATATATTGGCAACTCGACGAGCGATTCTTTCGCTATTTTATTCGTATAATGCAGTTGCAGTTGCAGTTGCAGTCGACTGTGACGTACAAGAGTGCTAAGAACGGATGATGACGATAGGAGAGACAGAACAGGCACTTGATATGCATCGATAAGATTTATAGCTATGTGAAATATAATGATATGTTCTTTACGTTAATCTTTACTTAAGTATTTGACCACGGCAACGCAAATCGTCGGTCGCGAGACAGTCGCTCGTTGAGTTGTGCGATTCAAGTATGTATAAAAAGAAAGAGAGTCAAGAACGAGCTCGTATCCTCTTGCTCGTCATTCGTTGTTCGTCTCCTTACGTAAGCAATGAATTTCCAGGAATTTCGCCTCGATTCGAAACGAAACGTACGTCATAATTTAATACTTAATATTTACGGCGTAACTTCGTCGCCGCGCACGATTCTCGAATCGCACAAGAGCGATTCCTTCTTACAATTAGTAAGATTCTTTTTCCAGTACTTTAAACGCCGTAATTCGTTGCGGTAAGGATACGCTTTTATAGGCGCTGTCAAAGTGTATGTACATAAAAGAGGATACGAGTTTGCATTTCTTTATAACTTAGAGACTATCGATTGTTATTGAGAGCGTGTTCCTGAGCTAATAAAAGATTTAATGTAGTTCTCGCCCCCTTTTTTTCAACGGGCGGCTCTTGTTCTTCGATCGGGCAACTTTGCGCAGTCTCGCCGCGGAAATTTGCTTCTCATTTTTACGTCGCGTTATCTCATATAATTTTGAGATACGTCGTAACAAATTTGCTAGTTGAAATTGAATTTTCATCCTTCTTTCGTAGCACATATACATTTCTATAATATACGTTGCTAAGTATAATTTGCATTATTGTATTATACATACGATACGATTATATTACTGTAAGTCAATGTGTGATAGTCGGCACACCAGCTACTTTCTCTCTCTCTCTCTCTCTCTCTCTCTCTCTCTCTCTCTCTCTCTCTCTCTCTACACATCCTGCCACATTCGCCATATTTATTCACATTTTGGAACGTTACGCAAGGATATTACCGGTCTTTCGCTTACCGATATTATAATCATTTTGTGAAATGTAATAAAAATAAAATTTCTGCATCCGTCAAAGTGAGGAACCAAGTCCACATCCACAGCCACAAAAGTCCGATACCGTGTTTTGCAACAGGTATAATGATGTTAAATTCGATTGTCGTGTTAATGCAGATTTGGAATATGTATTTCTGCACGGGGCTGCGCGATTTGCGCCTGAAATCTATTTTTGTATTAAAAAGAAAAGGAAAAAGAAATTGAAATTTGTGAGAAGGGGGAGGAGGAGGAAGAGGAGTTGGAGGAGGAGGAGGAGGAGGAGGCTGTTGAGACTTCCTTTTCCTTCCTACGTGCGTCTATCTCTAATGACATGCTCTCATTGTCACAATTGTGACACTTTCTTGTAGAATTTTGTAGTCTGATCCAGACGTAAGAAGGCACTGATAAGAATAACTAATAAGTCGCAGTCGCTGATGGATATATCTACGAGGGAGAACGAGAGAGAGAGAGAGAGAGAGAGAGAGAGAGAAATTGTATTATTAGACTGTAAAACTTAGTAGTGATCGAGTACGAGTACGATTATGTAGGAATTTTCTTTTTATCTCAATTAGTTTAGCAAAATTAATTTCGAAAATATTTTTATATTAATAATAATAAATTGATATTTGATTGGTAAAAATACAGATTAGTAAGATCTGAAAAAATGAGCTATTATCTATCAACTTTAATTCTAATACATTTTAAAATATTCTAAAATTCATTATTTGAGAAATAATTTTTATTCCTGTACATTTACGGAATAAAAAACTTGAACTTGTACTTTTATTTTATCTGCCATTGATACGGTGTTTCTTTAACAAACGCAAATTCATGTTTTTTTATCTTCATGTAAACTTTATGTAAAAAGTTTCTTGTATTCAAATCTGATTATAGAAGAGGCAGTGCGTTCGTATTCATTTCTGTGTAACCGTTCAGTGACAAAGATTGGTTTGACGATAAAGCAATAAAAATCTTCAATGAAAGATAGATAAGTGATAGTGATTTTACAATATAATTAAGTTTTTATTATTATTGTAGAGCGCGTGATGCAGTATTGGCCTTTATCTTTCCAATGCTGTTAATCTCTTTCCCTTTCTTTCATTCACTCTTCTTTTGAATCGTCGTATTTTCTCTCTTTCTTAATCTCTCGTTCTAGATGTTACTCTTTTGATCTTTCGGAAGGTATGGGCGAAAGTGCATTTCTACTGATAAGAAATTTCGTAGGAAACGATAAAGCGAATACGCGCGTTTGTCTGTTGCGATTTTGAATAGGAAAATTCAAAGAAAGCTCATAAAATTTTTTTGTAAATGAAACTTGTAGGTAGGTCTGTGTTGGGATACAGCGGGAAAAATCAGAAAAATTAAACGTAGATTTATAATATTAATGTTATTTACTTGTTGCACGTTAATGTTTTGTTGTGCATGAAATAACAAATTATTTTATCGCGAAGAAAGATAAGATATAATTTATTGTAAGCAAGATATCTCTCTTTCAGAATCGTGTACCGTGACAAGGTATACGTAACGCATTTGCGGCGATAAAAAATAATTATTATTTCTTAGATTCAAGTATTTTTGTTTCAATGCGAAAATATGCGCGAGCGTTGCGCGAAAAACCGCAATTACTTTACGATGTATGTTATAATACAATATAATAATTTATTTCATTAGCTAATACTTGTTCTCGCTCTTATCATATACATGTATGTATGTGCACATACACACACATATTCATTTTTTCCCCGTGAAGATTCGAACGTGTTGTTGAGAAGCATATCCAATCTGTGATTAACTTGATACATATTTTAATTTAATTAACAACGCTGCGGATGCGTGCGTAGACACGCGCGTAATCGCGGGAATGTAGTCGAGCGCAATTGACTAGCGCCATATACCTAGCACTTAAGTTAAAAGAAAGAGATAGCAAATAATAAAGAGAAAATAAGAACAAAAAAAAACAGGCTAGAAGGAAGAAGGTAGAAAGTAGTCAGAGCTGTAGAATGTATACAAGGATAATCCCGATCTCGCGCGCAGCACTCTCTACTTCATTCTACTTCATACCGTAATAAAATCTGTCGTTCTCTTGATTACGCTCATAATATACGTATTTACATACATATGCATATTTTTAAGATGTTTTTGTGCATTTATAATGTAATAAAAGTTCCGAATCTCTCGTGTCACGAGGTTTGTTAGAGCTCCTGCGCTTCAACGCGCCGGTCATTTCTCGTCCGCCTTCGTTGCACAAGTAATTTCAGATATTACTTGATATTGTTTGAACTTGAATTGTTTTCCAAAAATTTCTTCACATGTTCCGTTATAGAGAAAATGCGTCCTATCCTTTTCCTCAATACGCTTTATTCAGAAAGATTTATTTCGTACACTTTATATTATAACTAATTCGAAATTTAATATCGGCATGTAACATGAAATCTTTCTGGCATAAAAAAAATATGAGGCCACAATTTGTAATAATACAACTTTGGAAAGTCTCAAACGTGTTGACTGTCAAAGGAAAATGTCTCTTTAAATAAATGAATATATATCCGCCATTTCAGTTATTTCTCTCCTTTAGATTTACATGTTAAGTATCTCACGATGCGCGGTAATTTTTGCACCGTCGAAAATTGATTTAGAATTTTATCATTAATTTGCGATACACGTTACACTTGCGTATGTATAATATGTACACTGTGCACAAATTTACGAATTGAGAATTGAGGTAGTATCCATTGAAAAAGAAGCAGCTTTTCTTTTATTTCGAACTTTGCGATTTACCTCGATTGTCAGTTATCTCGTGCGAAGATGATTGAAAATTGGAAAAGAAATCAAAGGTGCGAGATCTCGTTCGACATTCGTGACGTGTCACGATCGCGAATACGAGAATTCATTTCAGCCTGAAAACAACATGTAATAAAGTAATGAATATTCTTACTTCAAAACCTATTTAATTTAGCTACTTGCGCTTCGTAATGATACCTATTGATTATTTTCTTTTTTTTTCAGATAAATTTCAGGGTAATTTTTATCTCTCATCTCTTTAGCGTCACGTTAAAAAACAAACAATATACAGAAATATTATTTCTTCTTTATTATAATTACAATTCTACAATACACAAAAACATTTTTTTCCCAGATAGTTACAGTTGTCTAACAATAGGCCGAGCTTCCAACACAATGTCCAACACTTTGCTCGCCAGCTAAACGCTTTCATCTCTCTATCGTCTCTTAACGAGCGAGACAGAGAGAAAATTAAAAAGGATAGACGCCGGAGATTCCTCACTGCTGGCCTGGTCTAATCATTTAAGACAGATTATCTTAAATTAAAATAATTAAATTAGAAGAATAAATTGAAATGAGTCAAAGGGTAAATATAATGTATGATGCAGTTTTATATATAAGAAATTTTTCCCAATTATGTAAAATATATGAAAGAAATCGATATATGTATTATACTTGGATGTGAGAAAACGTGATTTTGGAAATGTAATTGTTTGAAATTTCACGCGTACTTAATTGGCGGGATGCTGCTGCAAAAACCGGCATCCGCGAGTCGCGACGACGGACGCCACGTTCACCTCAGTCTCCGCCAAGTGTTTGAGCGCGTGATGATCCGCTGGTTTCTGCGTCGATTTCGAGTGGATTTCTCGGTGATTAATATGGTAAATCGTATCAAGTGATATTTCGACTGGTGATGATTCTCAGGATTAAGTGATCGAACAGTCGTCGACGAAGCGGACACACCGTTTGCGATTCTCACTCTGTGAGCGACGATGCTTGTTCTCGGCATTCGCCGTCGGTCAAGTTTCTGCTTTCGAGGAACCTTGGTGAACTTTTCTCAATTATTATATTTCGGAGTACGATTTGCCGATTTGATCGGATGAAGTTGACGACCTGCTCACGGCGACCAGTCACGGCGATGACGACTGCGACTCGTGCATTTCCTCGGTAAGTGATAATGTGAATATTATGTCGGAAGGGAATTAAGAGTTGAAAAGCTCGCGCCGTGCGTGACTCGAGTAAGTTGGCACCAACATGTACATGAAGTCAGCACCGCTATTTTAAAATTTTTTTAAAAATAATAAAAATTGTGCTGTATTGTACTAAGTTTGTGCTACATTGTGCTGATGACATCTCAAAAGACAAAGCATCAAATAAAAAAAAATTATTTGCCAGCTCCGCCATTTTCATTTAGCAACAAAATAAAAGTTGTGTTTGATACAACGTTAACTATCGTATATTGTGCAGTAAAAATTCCAATCACATTTCTTCTCGTTTTAAAAAGAAATATAAAACAAAAATCCGAAAAATCCACGTGAGAGAATAAAGTGCCTTTAATATCATTGAGATGCAAAAATCTCTAGTTGTGCTTTTTTTTCGGAGGCGCGCTCGTCCCGAGATGGCCAGCAATCTTTCCTATTATTTACCATATTTGGTAAGTCTTTCAGTTCTGCTTCGTGGAAACAAGGACCAAATTTCTGCTCCGCGATCGGGCGTTTGTTTACATTCAGTTCCTCGAAGAACGTCGCGCTCGGCCTAGCGCGCTCGCTTTTTTGCAGAGATTTCGTCGCTCGCTCGAGGTGCCTCGATTTTTGGTTTCCCAGAAAGAAACTCGCGAAGTCGCGGCTACTTTTTTCTCGGAAATGTGTCCGAGGGGTCCTACCCCTTCCCATCATTTTTCCCCTTCCAATTATTTCCAAAACTCCGGAAAGCACTTCAGTTCTGTCGCGGAGATCGGAGCGCGCGGACGTATCGTTAATGCTCCGCGACCGCGCGACTCTTCGTCCGTGGAAAGTGAACATCGTACACGAATTCGGAAAGTTGGAAGTGTCGAATCGGGTAACGGGCGATCGCCTCGATCCTTCTATTACTTTATACCGTGATAGTGATCAAGTGATACATTGATATTATGAGAAATAGTGCGCGGAGTATTCGATATCTCTAAGCGCGTCAAAGGGTGAAAAAGGATACCGGGAAACGGGGAGAAGTAAGCGACGGCCGACGGCCGAAATTTCGGTAATCACGTCGTGATAATCTTCATTCGATCGCTTACCTACGGTGTATACCGTTCGAGTGATAGTGTGATTGTTTAAAGTGAGGATGCAAAGAATTACAGAAAGACGGAAAAGGATACCCGGAAACGGGGCGAAATAAGCGACGGCCGACGGTGATTTACTTGTTGCATTGATGTATGTACATACATACATGAAGTTAGATTCAATTCGCATGCTAATGCTTGCTTAAAAGCATACAAATCTTCTTTGTTTCGTAAAATCGAGATAAATGTAAAAATTAATTTTGAGATTTCAAAAATGATAGCTCGTTCGAAACGAGCCTCGTTCGCGTTTACATTTCGGTTAGTCTTCTCGAAAAGTGCACNTAAATGTAAAAATTAATTTTGAGATTTCAAAAATGATAGCTCGTTCGAAACGAGCCTCGTTCGCGTTTACATTTCGGTTAGTCTTCTCGAAAAGTGCACTTGTATTTTGATCCCGTCGCGCAGATATAAGAGTGACATCGCACTATACTTGCCCTTCATAAACTCTCGTGTTTTAACCCATTGAGAGTGAATATCACGGACGACGAAGCGTCAAGCATCGGGATTGTGTCGAATCAAACAACAGGCGATCGTCCGGCGCGTTTGCTAATCCGCGCGATCGTCTTCGAAATTTCGAAAATCGTCGCGATAATCCAATCGAATTCGTTCCGTCGCTTACCTACGGCGTATGCCGCTCGAGTGATAGTGATAGTGATAGTGCAAGCATATAAAAAGGTCATTCAAGTGATAATGTGATAGTGTAATTGTGTGAAGTGAGGAATTACAGAATACGAGGAATTACAGAATGGCGGAAAAGGATAGCCGAAAGCGGGGGAGGAAGTAAGGCAACAGCAACGGCCGACGGCCGACGGCGACGGTGAGTTACTTGTTGCATTGATGTATCCACATGAAGTAGCACCGCCATTTTAAGTATAAAAAAAATTATTTTTTTATTTCACGCTTTGTCTTTTGAGATAGGCGATTCATTTTTACGGCTCAATGTAGCACAAACTTATTATTAATTATTTTTTTATTTGACGCTTGTCTTTTGAAATATGTGACTAATTTTTACGGCACAATGTAGCATAAACTTAGCACAACATAGCAAAATTTTTATTATTCTTTTTAATAAAATGGCGGTGCTAATTTTATGTACATGGCACCAACTGACAGTAACATTACATCAATATTACACGTTACACGGTCCTTTAATAAAAATAAAAATTAAAAAAAACAATATGAATGTAACATAATACATCGTACACGTAGTTGTACGTATCGTTACGTTAATTAAATTGAATTAAATGAGACCGTCATAATGTTACCGTTGCGTGGTGTTTCCTAGGGACTAAAAGATAGGATTCAACTCGCTTGCAAGAAGCAACAAAAATTTGACCGTAAAAGTCGTAAAACTGTAAGGCGCGGTGCGAGTCGACCTACCTGAATTATAGCTGTTTCCATTAGGAACGGATTGAATATTTGACACACGGACTTACGGAGACTCCAATTAAACAACCATTAACTTTACTCGTCGACTCTGTTAACGTGAAAATTATACATTTTTTTATTTGACATTTGAAAATTCAAGACAACGAATTATACCGTAATTATTACGTGTATAATGCAGCATTTTGCTGCGAGGAATTTTGCTTATTAAATTAATTACTGGATACAAATTAATTCATAATTGACGACCTATGCATAAATGCCAATTACATTTGCTGATTTGATTTTTTTCGAGGGGGAAATAAAATTTTTGGTAAGAAAGATGCAATCAAAAATATGCAAGTGGCCTGGGTGGTATATTTCCGAATACACACACACACATACACACATGTATATAGAAAGGGGGGGAGGGAGGGAGAGAGGGAGAGAGAGAGAGAGAGAGAGAGAGAGAGAGAGAGAGAGAGGGAGGGAATTTTACAGAGACACGGGTACGAATATAATTGATTTATTATTATTTACGCTCGTAATTCTCTGCTTTACACTACAGTTCTACACTAAAGTCGACAAAAAAATTAGCTAACGCTTTGGACTACCCGGTATACAGAGTTGGTTTGATTCTTCGCCGAAATGCATCGGTGACAATTAACAATAATGTATTATAGCTATGTACAGTTGAATTAAAAAAAATATATATATCATTCCCTCGTCGCCTTTCGTCAAAGTAGCTCTAGTAAAATAGCTCCTACGTTCCTTTGCAAAATTTTTCGTTTCGAATAATTTGCTACCAGTAGAAATACGGGGAGGAAGTAGGTAGGAAGTAGGAAGAGAAAGAGAGAAGAGATCAAAGAAACGGAGTAAAAAAAAAAAGAGAGAGTACGAGGTGAGAAGAGCCATTAAAAACGTGTAGCACGTTATTAGAAACCATGCTTAGTGCTTGCTTAACATTAATACGTGTGTCTTTCTATGTACAATTTGTAAACGCCTCGCTAAAGCTAAAGTTTACGCGCGTTACACGCTACTTAGATATGTGTTGTATACATAAGATAAAAAAGAAAAAAGGCGTCTCTCCTCGTTTTTCGTCCAAGACGAGACGACGCCAGGAAAATGATCCCTCCTAATTCTACATGATAAAAATGTAAGAGTCTAACGGCGGACCTGTGAATCCAAGGATCTATGTAAAATGAGGAATACGTTTTGAGATCAGAGATTTATAATATTACCGATCTAGAAATAGAATAATGGTTATAAAATGGTTGTGAAAGCACGACTCACATGGACTCGTGAACGCGATTCGTGAATCCAAATTTATTATCGTCATCAAGGCGACGGTATTAGTATCCATGTATGTGGATCCATGAGAATTTATCAATTCTAAGAGAGCGATCGCGCGATTTCGTGCGGATTTCAAGGATCGAAAAAATTGTTAATTGACGCGGCACGTGGTATTGTAAACTCGCGAATTGAATTGGAGCAACGCCGCTGGAAATCCGTTTAGATTTGCAATTCACGGATTTAATCTCGAGTTCCAAGATGTCGGAAAGTAAGAATTTGAGAGACCATTTATCATCAAATTCATCAAATAGATTTAATGATTGATAGAATTATAACTGTGCGAAGGAGATCGATGAACGCCGAGCGATGAAGCGAAAAAAAGACATGAGCGCAGATATGTATATAAATATACAGAGACACAAATCTGTGGATTCAAGAGGATCCGCGAATCCATACATATTTATATGTGTACATACATACATACATATAATCGATCGATTGCGTTAAACACTGGGATGTACATATATGCTATGCCGCGAGCCTGCTCATCGGCCGAAATACTGCATGGTGTTCCGAAACGTTACGAGGCATCGCCATCCGCTGCTACGTGCTGCTAAAGTCGTCCTCACAAATTCAACTGTACCGCTGTCGATTTCGTTGTCACTCTTCTTATTGTCAGTACTTTCTCAGCGTCTGCTGCCCAGTAGAGTTTTTTTCCTGTTTTCTTCATTCGCCGAAGCCTCATAGTCGAGTATACATATATATGTACGTATAAAACTCTCAAGGCAGCGCACATTAACAGTTGTGAAAAAATGCCGATGACAGCGATATGAGATTTACGACACAATCGCAAGGATATATAATTTTGTCACGTACGAGCTAGACATGTCATTCTTGATTCACAATAACGTACGCCACGCTACACCTAGGATATAAGATTCAGGATTAAATTGCTGAACCAAGTTTTAATTTAGCTCTAGACATGAGCTTTTGCTTTCCGTGCGACACATCCAAAGATGATTCATTTTTCGACGACATTTCGCACAACTCTAGCTTGACTCGCGATGCTTCCTCTCGGATCTACGGGATTTCGCGTGAAATCGTGACGCACACATACGCACGCATACGCACTCTCACACACACACGCACACGCACACACGTGAGATCCATGTTTCCGGGCGTCATGGCTGTGATACTTGTGTTGCTGTGACCCACGTCAGATTTCCATACGAATGTGCGCGAAATCGCCGCCGCTCCGCGTCGACGAACAGTTGCTACTAGAGACACTCGAGTCAGAGAGTTTGACTGAAAAAAGTTTGCTATGTGAATAATAAAATAATAATCAGATGCGTCAAGATGATTGTTAGGAAAATTGTCGTTGTAGGTTTGTATCTATAAAACTAGTCTTAATGACTTAAATTTCAAAATTGTACTTTTAGGAAACTTGAAATTGAATTGAGCACTGTATTCTTTTTTTTTTTCCCTGTTGATCTTTAAGAGTACCACAATAATGAAAAGGAATTTCGAATAATATAATTTCTGATACGAATAATTGTAAAGGAATAATTATAAACGAAGCCGAGAGATATTAAACTTTTTCTCTTGTCTAACAGCGTGCGAATTAACGTAACTTGCAAATCAGATTTTCATTCGACAGCTCGAAGAATCTTCTTCTGTGTGTAATACCTTGTGTACATTTTTGTGTAATTATTATTACTTGTGTAATATGATACGATTGTTACTATACAAAATTTGAGATTTTTTTTCCTCTTATGAAAGGTGTATGAGAATACTACTCCGGCTCGAGTGCGTCCCTAGGCACACTACTCGACGTTATTAACACAGAGGGGGGGGGGACACAGGAACTTACCGTTAATGCATATTGATACGAAGTGGTGACTAGTAGATTCTCGCCCAGCACTCCGCCGCGTCCGGTCTGCGCGCTCCTGCGCGGACAGAAGGAGCTCTTGGGAATAGAAAGATAACATCGCGAAGAATGTCGAAGAGGAGAGACGTGTTGGTAAGCTGCTGGTTTGCAAAGTCGAGAGAAAATTTCAACTATTTTATGCTTCATCATTGTTAACAGTTACATACCGTCGTTTGTCGTAATACAACACGATTATTCCGACACGTGTCAGTCGATATGCGTATACAGTCATTCGCATTACATTTGCAGCGCAAGCAACGAAACATTTTCTACCGCATTAACAGTCTATTGCCGTTTCTCATTATAGACGGCAGACTTACAAGTACCGCGCGCGTGCATTACGTTGCTCCACGAATAAATAAGCATTTATGAATACTTCGTTTCTCGTATTAATCCCTATTGCGCTATACGTCGTAGAGTATTAAGGAGAGTGCCTTGTGTTCCTTGTGTTTGTTTCGCCTACAGTGAGTTATTTAATCGGAAACTTTATCTCGCACGACGAAAAATTCAATTCTAGAAATCGAATTCCAAATTTCAGAGAGAATTTCACTCTTCTTTGACTATCTCGTGCGCGTTAATTTTTCATGTCTGCGTCACGTCAGCGTCGCATCCTCCGCGTCTCTCTTCCTCCGTATTCGCGTGTAAACGTGAAAAATGTTATCTTGGAAAGGGAAAGGGAAAGGAAAAGGAGTGATTTCTCTAAATGCGTGCAGAATGTACGATCCAAGTTTGATGCGGCCCTCGGGATAGAGTTTTTAGAGACCGGACGCGGCGGTGGACAAAGTGCGCGGCTAATGTAAGCGGCGAACGAACGTCGTTGGACTTATTGGCTGATCCCAAATGGTTCGACATCTTGTGGCTTTCCGCCAGTGCGGCAGCGGGATGTCGAGTCGCTTGCATTGGTGCGCGTACGCCATGAAGGATTCGCAATAGCAGTGCTGCGTCGGGCACTCACACATGTCTTGAAGGCAGGCTTTGTAGTACATCGCCGGGTTCACCTTTTTGTGACAGGGGTAGAAGATCTGTGATTTCAGTCGATTACATAATCTGCAATTACAGAAAGTACATTGTTGATTGCGTTGTAAAGGGATAGAAAGTATTATATAAAGTGTTTCTTTCCCACCGACATCGTTTCTTTCGAAATGGACAGGGTAGAATGACGTTTGCAACCGTTTGGGAGCATTTGTTGACAATATTATTAAAACGAGATAGAGATATGATTTAATTAAGACTCGTTACTTTGATACCTACATTACTAATAGCAAGTAGCGATATTATAATAAATACTATATTTCTCATAAAGATAAATATTAATAGAAATAGTTTCTCTAATATAGTAATATTCTTAAGAATTTTACTATATTAGAGAACCTATTTCTACAGCTATTAGCTCGTAGAAAGTGACACGGTGAAACATAAAATATTCGTAAATATATATATATATAAATTCTTTTTGCTTCTGACCTCTCTCTCTCTCTCTGTGGGAAGATATATTCACTGAAAAAAAAAATTTGTTTGAAAAACGCAAAATATATTTTATGTAACTAAAATATTTAGTTCTATACATTCAACTAAACATTATTGCAATGACATAAGGTATTATATGAATAAACCGTGCGTTTTTTAGTGCAACTAAAAAACTAAAAAAACTAAAATTGTTGAATCAACCATTGGGTTAAACAATTATATAAATTTAGTTCGTATAAAGTTCGTATAAATTTTTTTTCTCAGTGTCGGTAAAGAAAGGAATAAGATTATATAGAATAGAATACCGCTGATCTTTTCGCTCTCGACAACGTTTCTGTCTGGTGGCATTTCCGCCGAATCTCGAGGTTCGAATGCACATCTTTTTGGTAGCACCTACGACCCAGGATTGACCAAATTGCTGCGGATCCTGCACCACCCGTCCTTGTCGCACAGTAAAGTCGTCTTTGGTTTGAGAATTGAAGTTACCACAAAGACCGCATAGTTGACCTCTGTACGACGAAGGTACGGACACTTCGAGAAAGCTGATACCGTCCCAAAGGACTTTGATCCCGAGCCGTGTCGTGACGAGCACACTCTCGTCTGTACGGTTGATGTCCAGTTGGTTAGCGATGCGATAAGGAATGTTGACCTTTTTTCCATTCACCTTCACTCTCATTTTCTGGCCAAGATTCACTTTTAAATCACCGATCTGCAACATGATCATGTGAGACGCAAATAGAACAAAAGTTTCCTATCTTCTTTTTCTTCGTTACGATTCTTTTCGAGTACGACAAGAGAGCCAGGCGTCTCTCAGGCGAAAACTTTGTTTCGCAATGCCACTGATCATTTAGCCAGTCTATAGAGTCTCATTCGGATACGATTGAAAATTATGAATTGTACGAATAACTTTTTGAGAAAAGTCTTTGTTAAAAGCAGCAGTTTTAAATGCTATGCTATTTACTATTGGATTACAGGTGATGATATTTGTATGGGTAATGTGATATTGTTCGATAAAGCTGTTTGAGAGTAAAGCGGTAAAAGCGGTGTATTGTAAAAGCTTCTTTCGTAGCTTTCTCTCTTAAAAATCAGTTTTGTTCAGGAAATGTTGATGTTTAAGGAAAAAAATTCGACGTATATTACAATTTCTATAAAGGTGATTACACCTTAACACACCTTTATGGCGATAGTTTTGGTCCACGCCGAGAACTTTGTTCTTCTAGCATCATTGGTCACGCGTATGCTGAATGTGTGAGAGAAACAATCGGTAACCAGCTGGTACCTGCACGGTCCCTTAAAGCTGTAGAATTTACCATCGAACGTACGATAGTGCGGGTCTCCGAAAACCGTGCAAACTCCGTCACCTGGAAGAATGAATAATTTGTGTGCGTGTACGTACACATAATACACCCAATCCTGCGTGAAGTATGTGATGGCATTGGAAAGTACTCACGCTCAACACATCGCGGACAGCATTGACCTTCCGGATGTTCCAACTTGGAATTTGGTGGGCAAGGAAAGTTCATCGGCGGACATTGGGGCATTGCGCATCGCACTTTTCCCTGTTTACAGGTGCATGTCTTGCAGGAATCCAGCTTCCAATCTTCGCCATCCTGCCTAGGACAAAAAAGATGGTTTAAATGACCGTGACAGGAAAAGTGAACGAAAAATGAACATATCTCGGGAGAAGACGAAATTAAGTTTTTACTTGAAAGAATATTCATGTTGATTAATTGATATATGTACATAATTTCGTATAGCTATTTAATTTAGTTTAGTTAAATTCAGTTTCTCGTTTCGCAACGTGACAACGAAGGTCGCGCATGAAGGACGGGGTGAACAGAAGCATGATACTCGCCACATAAGTTCTTCCGCCATAAGAGCAAGAGGCTCTGCTCTCCTCGATGAGCGAGCAGTGCGGGCAACATTCGTTGGGAGAGGTCACTTGATACTCCTTGGGACAGTCCAACACCGGACAAGTATCCCTTCGGCACGAGATGGCCGAATTGATGCAGGTGCAGCGCGTGCAGTGATCTACGTAAAAATCACTACCCGAGTTGTACAAACGCGTGCCGAGCATGCACGCGCCTTTCGGAGGCGAGAAGAATCTTGCGCTACCTGGGCGACAGAAGCAGTTTTGCCATTTAATCCTCTTTAATTCTTCTTGGTCGCTCTCTTCGCGCGTACGTTATGCAGCCCAAATATTTACTACGCAAATTATTTTACTTACGCGCCAAACTCTATCCAATTCTATCTGTTATCTACAGTCTTTCTACAGCGAGATACAAATCAGTATATCTGTAGGCAATAATATTTCGAAATTTTATGATAATTTTATGTGGTATCTCTTAATTTATGCAATCTTATCTTGACGCTACTATTCGCACTTGTCCGAATTCGCACTTGTCGCAATATATTTCATATGTATATGTATATGTATGTCGCGCGACTCGACATTATTATACTGCTACATTATATTTTAATGCAGAATCTGAAAGTTGTAGTAAGATATGCACAGCAAATGGCAACGCGTATTCCTGGATGGCTAGATGACAATCGTAATATTACGTGCGGCTGGTTTTTGTGCAATTGCGACATTGGAAAATAATCAGATTCGTATAAAACCGGTTCGAGCAATACCTCTGGTATTGTAAGAGAGATTGGAATGGCCTATAAATTCAAGGAGTGACTTTAATTGTTTGTGCACGTGCCTAGAAAATATTCTTTTTCAAAAATGTTGAAATAAAACTCGGATCGCTATTAATTTGATCGCGCACGAAGACAGTCCCCTGTACTTAATATTTTTTATCAAGTTAGCAAGTTTGTACGTCCGTGAAGAAGAAAAAAGAAACAATAACATACTTATTATATCTAATAACAGAATCTAAATGGAAAATACGTGCGAAAGTAAGAAAAAGGGGCAATAATAATAATAATAAGAAGTGAATAACACAATAAGGATGACAAGATAAGAATAAGTAGATTTCCTTCTTTTAAAGCGCACACGTTATTTTAGAGAGAAAGAAAGAGAGAGAGAGAGAGAATTTCTTTTCGGAGCAGAGACGCGATATTCTCGAATAATGGAAATTATGTAATTCCTTTCACCTCGACAGTGTGGGCAGCATTTCCCAGATTCGTCGACGATCCTCGACGGAGGGCAATTGAGCGTCGGACAAGCTTGCTTTGCGCAGGTGAGATGTCCCTTGTTGCACTTGCAGGTTACACATGGATCTTCTGTCGTTGTCACAGATCTGTCCTCCGTTACCTTTTGTCCATTTACTAAACATCCTGTAAAACGCGGCAACATTAAACGTTTCTTTCGCTTGTTGCTAACCAGCTAGCAATCAACTCACTCACTCACTCACTCTCTCTCTCTCTCTCTCTCTCTCTCTCTCTCTCTCTCTCTCTCTCTCTCTCTCTCTCTCTCTCAAAATGTTAATTTATACGAGACATCCGTGTTACCGTGAAAAGTGACGCGACATAAAAGAAGCTTGCAATAAATTGTGCAGAGCGACATCTTATAGGAACATTGTGTTAAATTTATGTGGTTAAAAAAAAAGGAGAAAGAAAGCGCTTCCAACGTAAGCGGTCCTGTTATTGTCCGTTTTTCGTCGGGTAGAAGCGACGCTGTAATATTCAATCATTATCTTTCTCCCTTCGTTATATCGGCGGAACATTCCAGTCTTAATTGCGCGGCGGGATGCATTCAGGGAATCGTGAGAAATATTTGTGAGATTAGTGTGGGTAATTGACAGCAGCAACATCAAAGCGCGCAAAGGGAAAAAGAAAAAAAAAGTTACGCACCTTCGCATATGGGACAACATTGACCAGGTGGGGCCGCTTTCGGATGGGAACAGGGCGTGGAGCATCGTAGTTTTGATTCGGTGATGACGCCTGCTTTACAAACGAATATTTGGCAGGGATCACTTTCCTCCGTCCATTCCGTATCCGATGCGTGATAAATGCCGTTCCGTGTGCATCCTGTGTATCATTTGTAAAAAAGCGACCGAGTCCTCTAAGTACACAATCATTTATCATCACTCGAAGTCGCATGTCGAATAATATACGCGTGCAATGTCAATTAGTAAAAGTTTGATCACGTATTATTAATTCTCTCAAAGATGACATATTCGAATAAATGGAGATACGCTGTTAGTGGTGATATTACATTTTATTCTTTACATTTCGCGATCTATCTTTCTGTTTTCTCTCGGCATGTTTGAAAAATTTTCTGGGATTAGATTTTATCTTCGGCAGGCGCTACGCGCGGCAAACGCGCGTCCTTATGTCATCAGCATAGCATAATTAATAATGAACGATAACCAAGACCATGCATCTGTCAGTAATATTTCGTAAACAGAGACAGCCGCGAGAGGCTGTGACGCTAAAGTTCTTCGGGTTTATCATCATGTCGGCAAACAGAAGTGCCTTTGTGCCCGGGGAACAATGCTCCGCCGGCCGAGCATTCCGCGAGTTTTCGCCTTTCCTTCTTACCGCCGCGCCGCGCCGCGCCGCGCCGCGCCGCCGCCGCCGCCGCCGCCGCCGACGACGACGACGACGACGACGACGAACTCTCTCTCTCTCTCTCTCTTTTTTCCATTCTGGTCGCGGCGCGGCCAAGCTCGAGGCAATTAGAGTGATTAGGATAATTAGATGAATTAGCTGTAGGACGGACAAGCGTTCTACCTGTGCATTTGTGGCAGCATTCGTCATCGCGCGGGTCCAGCAACGCATAGCAACCTTCGATGTTTGGACACTGTTGCTTCAAACACTCCACAAACCCATTCTGCAAAGGAAGGGGAAAGTGAACATTTATTTCTCTTGCATTTGAACAGAAGAATGCGTCAAAAGTCGCACATATTCTATCGGCTTTTTACATGTGTCTGAAACACTCCAGCTTCTGAGATAATCTCTGTAAATTGTACATACATTTATGTAAAGGAAAAAAAAAGTTTTGATTTACTTGTAATCCTATATGAGGGAAAGGAATGTCTCTTTTGCCAAAAATAAATGATTTATTATATATACTCTGGTGGAATATAATCCGTTGCACTAACCGCGGGATAATAGATTCAAAGAAGGTGACTCGCTGAAATGATCAGTTATCAGAAACGTGATTTCAAAGAGATAATTTCGTCACGTTTTGTCACGACGAGAATCGCGATGCGTGTAAGAGCTACGAAAGAAGAATGTGAACACTCGTGAAATGAAACGTCGTATTAAATCGGGAATTTGGATGGCGATTGAGTCAGGCCGCAACGCAGCGGCGACAGCAAAATTCCGGCTTGATTTTTTTTTTTATCGTTCGTCTTGTTCCGATTTCTCGTTCACGTCCACTTCCGTTATCGTGTTCCAGTAATTATTTCTCCGGATTTCGTTATCTATAATTCTTTTTTCTATAATTAAGTTTTTTTTGCGGATTTATCTTCTGTCAAAATTACGTAAATTAATTTAACGTGGGTCGGACGGTCATATACGTACGAAACGCGCGAGGCGGACCTAATTAGGCATGCCGCGAAAGAAGGATCTCTGCTTTTTAGGCTCTCTAGCATAAAACTGATCTTTTTATGCAACGTGCTCGAAAATTAATTAATCATTTCCGTAATAAACGGACGGAGAGATAGAAACGAGCAATGTACCAAAATGATTCTTGATAAAGACTTGAGGGAAAAAAACAAAACTCACGAACATAAAAAAGTAAAATCTCGCAATTACATATGTATTAATTAAAGACCTATCACATAAATTCGAGATTTTTGCTTTATTATTAAATCTCTTCTAATCACATGTCTTTATAATTGCATATTACTACAATTGCATGTATTCGTACCTTTTTATATTAGCTAAATGTTGATTATTTTATTTTCACACATATATATATATATATATATNATTTAAATAAAATAATTTCTTAAACAAGAGTAATGAAATGATTGGGAAATTAATAAATCTCTACGATGGGAAATGTGAATAAATAAATGCGCATACATACGTCTAAAGTAGCTAAATGTTCGCTTGGACGTGATTTATTGTATCTCGTAAATCGCGGCCGACCGCTTCAGCGTAACAAACAAATAATTATGTCACAGGCCGCCGCCAGCATGCCGCTCATTGCGGTAGCGGTAGCAGCAGCAGTAGCAACGGCGGCAGCGGGGCGAAAACAAGAAGCCTCATCTCGGTCGGCCACGAGTCGACGAGTCAATGAACCAAACGCGCAGATAAATCGCCGCGGTCGCGCTAAGATCATTCGTGATGCAGTCGGTGCGCTTGGGGAGTCGGGAGATGCTGCGAGGCTACGGCGAGGCTACGGCGCGACGCGACGCGGCGCGTCATAAGATGCACGTTATATGTATATGAATACCTATGTATGTGTATGCATACATACAATTTGCTGTGCAACCGCGAATCGATTGCGTTCAACACGCGGATCGATGTGGAAATTCCTCTCTTTGACCTCCCGAACCAGGCCAAGCTACTTTAACCCCTTTAACCGTTCCGTCACCACATGGCGTTGCCTCGTCGCCTTTGATAACGACGTAATCTACGAACTGGACTATGAAAATGATCACGCAGCTTTCCATCTTTCTTGGCTTTTCTCATGCAATTTCTTCATCTACCCTTCCCTCTCTCTCTTTCTCTCTTTCTTGAGAGAAGCAGCGGCACGCCGTGCCGCGCCGTATCGAATACGACCAAGCAGACTTTTTCGCGATTCCCGCTAATCTTGTCGGCGCGTCACATATGTGTTTCTCGCGCAGGGCTACTCTCCTGTTGCTTTCGCATTCCTCTTTCGCAGTTTCTCGTTTGAGAGAAACACTTGATTGATCATGTGTTACAGCATATGCCGAGATATTGTTTGTCAAATTTCCGAAATTGATTTTTCAAAGGTAAATCTTTGAATATTGTAATATTGCAACTTAAACATTTCCCAATCACACATATAGTTTGATTAGGTATATTTCTACCAATTTTTCCCGATTTACAACTCTACGTACATCGCATACAATAAATGTATTGAAAGATGAAATCTTTTCCTGTTAAATTTCCGATAGATATTAAATCTGTCTCATCAAACGTACGACATAACTTATTATATAATTGTAATTTCCTGCGCTGTGTTATATGCCGATTAACGTGTTGGCCGATTACCTTGCACGCGGTTTACCTTGCAAATGCAGCGGAAGCAACTCGTGTTCAGGATCTTATCGACCGTGATATCTTCCCCCTCGATGTCGCACGTCTCCCGACTTCCTGTAATCGAACAGCAATCATAGAATGATGAAAAGAATGAATATATTCTCTTACATAGATGGAATACGTGGGCTCGCGCGTAACGCCCGTGTCGGTTTTATTACATGTGTATGTGTGTGTGTGTGTATAACGCCGCGCAATATCCCGGTGAGCGCAATAGAATCGCAAGCGCTATAAACACAGTGCAGCGTTCCAATCGATCGACCTTGGTACGCTATAGAGGCTTCCTCGTTCTTTCACATATACGTCGTATACCGAGCGATTAAAGATTTACTATTGCGTTTTGGATCTCGAGCGAGTGGACGTAGATCGGTTGTAATAAAGATCGTATCTAGTAACATTCTAATAATAAGGCTCAATTGCTGAATTGGATACGATGTATTGAAACACTTTAGAAATTGCCAACAAGTGAAATGCCGCTTTCTCCGTAATTAAATCACAATTAGAATTGAAATTAAGTCTTGACAAGCTTAACAATAAGCTAATTTCATATAGTGCTAATTTCATATAGATTTTACCCGGTGACTTTTCTTCCGTAGATGTGAGATTATGCGAAAAATATATTTCGCAAATATTTTTTAAATAATCTAAGATGACTGACAATGAGATAGATTGTTTTCATAAATGAGTTTTTTTTTTTTTACTTTTGTTCTCGCTCTCTTTCTCTTTCTCTCTCTCGCGCGCGCGCTTCTGTTTCGCATTACCCTACAAAAAGTTAAGCGGGACAACGTCGTGAACGTACCTTAGGACGTATCCTAGTCGTTAAATTGTCCATTTCCCAGTGAAAATCATGTCGCGCTCCACTGCTAGATCGACGAAGCCGCCATCACCAACGTTCCTTCCCGGATCCCCTCGCGCACATATTCCTGCACACTTTAAGCAACTTTTTTGTAAAACTCTGGTCAATTCTCGCGCTTCTCTCTCAATTTCTCTCTCTTTTTCTCTTTCTCTCTCTCCCTCTCTCTCTTAGAAGCGTAATCTGCCGAACTGTTAAATTTTGTAACCAAGTAACGCTTGTGCTCTCTATTTTCATATTCCCATTTTTATGTATACGAGAGAGCGCGTTATTTATTATATAATATTACTATTTGTGGCTTCATCTATTTTTTGGTTTTAATTTTTAATTCATTGCTCAGACAAAATATCACATTTTAGAGCAGAATAAAATATCGTCTTTCTCACTTTTCTTTTTATCTTTCCTTCTTCTCATTCTCCAAATTGACACGATAAATTTGGTGTTTTTTCCTTCGAGAAAGCGCTTCGTATACTCTGTCACTGCTCTCAGAGATTTAACGCGTCGTGCAGTTTTTGAGGCGGATTTGCGTGTCGTCTTTTTTCGACTTATTTGTATCTCTCTATGTGAAAAATCCCACATGAGAGAGGATCACGTGTTCGCTTCGTTGACGATTCTCAGACGAACGGTTGCAAAATTTTCGAATACCACTCCTTATTGAGAATGTAAAAAATTACATTTTTATTGTATATGCATAATAAATTGTCCAGTTATAAAATGTATTTGTTCTGTCTTAACAAGTTTAAAAAGATTATATCTATATTTCCATTTTAATATACAGCGAGAAAAAATGTTTGGAAGCATAATGAAGTAATTTAGAATAATAAATTGTCATGACAAAATTTAATGTTTATGACATTTTAAAATCAGTGAAAATCTTTGAAAATATTTCTGCGAGATATATGCAAGAGAAAAAAAATGATAGATATTTAACATATCTATCTTATATCTTTAATACATATATTTATGATTTAATCAATTTATAAGTTGATTGAAGAAATTGATTTGAGAGGAGAATTGATTTAATAATTTTCTTACACTTCTTTATTGAAATTAAGAAATTAATTTCGTAATAGAGTATCGTAAAGAATTGTTGCGCAAAAATGCAAATAATAATAATAATAATAATTGGTTATTTATTTCAATCAAGCGTAACTTTCGTAACTTTTCTAGCAAGTACACTCCCAAAGAATGTATCAAACGCCGACTATCAAAGTGAAAGCGTATTTTGTATTAGTATTGTGACTATTAAGTATAGATAGATAGACACATCACAGAGCCCGTAGAAATTATGTTGTGTAAAGATGTAAATGGGGCAGGGTAATCAATCAGCGAACTCTCGTTCACTTTCGAGACCGTAATGCTAATATTATTAATATGAATGACAATTATTGTACTCTTCTGTTGCTTTCATTAACTATTGGAGAAAGAAACTTTGACATAGTATTACCTCAAAGTGCGCAGGAATGCGTGTGCAAGAAAAGTTGGTTGGCGTTCACGACCGTTTCGTTTTAAATTCTTTCTTTCGTTTTCACTTCGCTGTTCGTTTTCACATTCTTTCCTTTCATTTCCCGGTTTCGTTCGTTCATCATCTTCCAGAGAAAAGCAGCGAAACAAACACCGAAACATTTGTGCTTATCACACAAGTTGAAAAAAAGTTTTGCACCGCAGCCTCTCTTTTTTTTTTCGTTCTCATCTTCTCTTATTTTTTTCCCCATATAGCTCTTTTTCTTTCTCTTTCTCTTTTCCGCATCTTCCGGGTGCTTTCCTTTTTCTTTCTTGCGCTCCTCGAGCTGTGTTTGCACGGTTAAAAACTCGGAGAGCAGTATAAAGAGAACGCGCGCAAAAAGTGGCATGAAGCTCATGCCATTTATTCCATTAGATAAGTATCAATTTTACATATGCGATGAACGTAAATGAATTTTTGTACTTTTGAGAAAATTAATACTTTGTTTGCCATAGTATTGCATTGTATACAAGTCACATCTGCATGGAAGTCGTATAAGCGTTCATATATTCAAAAGAATTTTTATTTGTCATTTAATTCGCATAATTTTTTACTAACAGTGAAAAATGAACAAGATCAAGATAAGAAATTCGTCGCCATCTGCATGTAACATAATTAATGAAGAAATTATGGACATTATTAGTATGCGATGTATATGGCGATCAAAGCGTTAAATTGAAATTGAAATTGAATTTCACAAGATAATATGTAAAATTAAATTTAACCCTGTACTCATACCAACTATAAAATTCTGTATTCATATAATTATAATTATAAAATATTAAGACTCTGACCTTAATGGCGGCGAGGCTTGACGTGATCTTATCTCACAATCAGAAACTACTTTCGCGCACTCACGCGCGAGAGTAATATTATTTTTAAACTATTAATCTAAAAGTTTCTATCGTTTACATTGTCTACGTTCACAATATAATTAAAAATATAATGTGGAGATGTTTAAGGAAAATTGTGAAGGAAAATCCAAAGCTATTATTAAAGTTGTCTCCAACAATGTGACGTGGCTTAATTTGCATATTAATAATGTCATTATTTTCTTGATTCATTGACGCGTAGTTGTTTTTGCCAATTGCGACAGTAGGAAAGCGGAGCAATTAAGAACGCGATGCGTCAACTTGTTTTTTTTAAGTTAAGAAAAATCAGAAAAAAACTCGTGTATTTAATTCTGGCAAATGAAGGCACTTGGCAATATGAAGGAAGTAAGTTAACTTGAAATATGAAATGTAAGAGAATTAATCTTTAATTACTCCTTTACTCTTGATTACTGTGACATATCGTATTTCTTATAAAATCAAAGAGGTTTATAATAATAGATTAGATGCATTGCAGTTGCATCAGATATATCAATCATTTCGAATCGCAACTGCGAGCAAGAATGCGTGAGTGAGCAGGTAACGAGAGATATTGATGCTCTATACATATTTATACATCCTATACACTGTACTCGAGTTTAGGATAAATTCGCGGACGAAGCGAAGCCGCGCTGCTGCGTGAATATCTCTAATCGGTCTCGGGCGCGGCGTTAATGCGGCGCGCTAAAACGGGATGCTCTCGACAACACGAGATGATACTCGTACAATTCGTGTCGCATCAGAAGTCATTTATGGAGCCGTACTATACTTGATATAGTGGCTCGCGATTTCTGCGAAACAACGCGGATCGGTCGACGCGTAGCAACAGGACGTGCACGTGTCGCGCCACTACGCGCGCGAGCTGCGAAGAAAGAATCACGTTGCCCGCTCTCGCAACGGGGTCGGACCATTTCCGAGCGGTCACTTGTTGTTAGCCACTGTAGCGTCTGTAGCGCATGGCGCGCATAGCCCTGCAAAGGGACAATGGAGGGTAAGAGATTTACACACTCGATGAGACGCAAGTGGCCACCAACTTACCGCTCGTTGTTCCGCGCGGATATGGTTACGCCCGATGCAATTTCCGATGAAAATTACGCAAAAATACCCAGGATACGGTTACCATCGTAAATTCAACTCGGCCAGACTGACCTCGTCAAGCCGACTTTCGTGTCGTGTATCGTTGACCGATATCTCTCACAATACGGGCACGTCGCAATCGCGATGATGACGCGATCGTAAGTCGCGAGAATAAAATCACTTGTCCGTTAAGAGACATCGATGAGCAACATTATCTATCTATCGCGGCTCTCTCTATTAAGCTCAATTATTTAGATAATTTGCAAAAATTTATACGAGGATAAATAGTTCTTCAGTTATACAGCTTCAGTTATACAGTTATTATGTAAAAGAATTTTGTATCATCTTTGTCAAAGTTCGGTCTTTTTAATTCTCGATTGTAGAATCTTCCTTTTCGTGCAAATCATTTTGTTATATAACATGTGTGAATTCGTGAATGAATTCAGTATTAATTCAACACAGTCTGTTCTGTCTTGTTTACTGTTCTTTATGCTGAAAAAAATTTTATTTCTGTTTTTGTGATCTATATTAAAGACAAATTCAGTTTGAAAGATATAAGAGCAGAGGTATACGAATTTTTTTTTCTATAACATCAAATGTTTACTTAAATAATTGTAAAAATGCAAAATTTTTTTGTCGATTATTATTTGAGCTAAAATAGATACGATAGATATACACGACAGATAGATATTTGCGCATAATAAGAAAAAGAAAAACACACAAAGGAACGTTTTATATATGTATGTATATATATATATATATATATA
>JAJVSH010000131.1:100492-119007 GCA_021460005.1 Tetramorium alpestre
TCTTTTTGCTTCTGACCTCTCTCTCTCTCTCTGTGTGTGTGTGTGTGTGTGTGTGTGTGTGTGTGTGTGTGTGTGTGTGTGTGTATATATATATATATATATATACCTATATACAATAATAAAATATCAAGATTAAAATTTTTTTCTTACAAAATTGTCCCCACAATGTTTTTATATAGTATATAAACCAATTCAATCAGAGAAAATGGTGCTTAATAATTACAAAACATTTGGTTAATCTTTTGTATTATAAATTTTAGTAATATATAGTAAATTTCTGAGAAATATAATATTTTTAAAAATACTATTTTGTAATTCCGAATATTTTTAGGAAGCCATAATTCTTGCGTACAATATTTGATATATTACGAATATTCCGTAGACTCTTCGAAGAGAATAACTCCCGCGAAGCTAAGGTTAAGACATATGGGTAAAATTTAAATAAGAGAAAAAGTAGTTGCAAAATAGACAGAATTCTTTAATAAACAATTTGCACGCAAATTCTCCCGAGTAATTTGTAACTCGCGTAAACTCACGCAAACTTGCGAAATCTCGGAAGAACAAAGCAAGTTCTTGCGAGAATGCGAAGCGGAGACGGTGACCTGCTCCGCTCGCGCGATGACTCGTACGAGAACTGTGAGATTTGATTCGATTCCGGCGCAAATAGAACGGCAGATAATGGAGATAGACTAAGAATAGAGCATTTAAAAGACGTAAATGGAGCGTGACGGACTCGCACGCGTGCAAATATATTACGAGATAGCAAAGCAACTGGAATCGGGAATTCGATCGCTTCGGCAGCAATCGTCGTGTGCAGCTCTTGTCGAGTCTGCGAGTTCACGTACCGCGGAAGTATCACTCGACTAAACTATTACGAAATACGAACGAAAGCGAGATGAATGTGATTCGACGCTGTCCAACCTTAACACGCGATGGTTTTACCGTTTTCTTTCGTCAATTTCTTTATGTCGTTTTCTTGTAAAATAGCGAGAAAATATACATAGTTATATACATACATATGTACATATATGTGTATGTGTGTGTACGTATATATACATGTATATGCAGTATACATAAAATTACCAAGAGAATTATATAAAGTTGTATAGCTCTAGGCTATGAATTTAATGTCGATAAAAATTGAAAAAAAAAAGAAATTTTAAGTGATTCTACAAACATCGTAGATTAAAGGGTAATCATCATTATAAATGCAAGAATGCACGTCAAATCCAAGATGAAACGTACGTGTAGAGGCTTGACTATATGACATAACTTGTGTTTTCTTTCGTTACTAAAACGAGACGAGAACACGTCGATAGCACTCACCTCATTTTTAATCCCTATTAGATATGATAGAATATCTTTGATATAATCCAATATGCGATATGTATAATTTACAGCAATTCCATTGTTTCATAATTGGTAATTAATTTGTTCGTGTTTACATGTAAAACTCTATCGAAGACTATGGTTTTAAGCTCATCTGCATTAATCCTAAAATATTATACAATTATTTAAAATTATACAATTAACAATTGTATAAAAAGTAGTTTGATTGTTGAAAGATAAGGAGACTTTTTTTTTCTTTAAATTCAAAATAAATAAATAACGATAATAATTCTGATTAACTATTTTTAGCATAATATTCTAGGATTATTTTTGAACTCTTGTTCAAAGAGCGCACTCGTAGTGGTCCTTTAATTACTACGAATACATTATACGAGCAACGATCGAGTATACACAATTTGGAGAGTATACAACGCGATGGCATTTTTTCGAGTTTTCTATACTGGATGCAATCGATCGAATTTCGATGTTGGCACCCTTCCAAGTCCGATCATTAGTCAGCTATCAAAATAACACTCTGGCAATCATCGAGTGCGTCGCGCGTGCTTTCTGTTTCGTTCGCTTGTAATACTCACCTATTATACTTTCCGAGGCGGCATTGCAATGCTGTACCAACGAAAGGAAGGCCAGGGTCAAAGCCAAAGCCAGTGTCGAAGATAATCGTGTCAACTCCATGTTTAGATGTGACCGGATCTCAGACTACTCTACTGCGACAATTTGCTGAAAGAACGACAAACAAACTCATTAACCACATGCCTCTACATGTTTATTTTCTTCGATTGTTGCAAAATATTTCAACAGATTTATACTTTCGAAGCGCGAGCCAATATTTACATATAAAAATATACCTTTGATGAAGATGATGCTGAATATTCGCGCCAATTTTAAACAATAATATTCAAGATAGAATCATGAGGGCACGGCAGTGTCTCTTATGTCAAATGTACGCGGCGTCCGTGACACGAGCAGCGAGACAGCCTCTAATTGTAATTTATATTTAAGAAACGTTATTATAGGTAAATAGTTGAATAAATAGTTTTATAGGTAAATAGTTGAAACAATATTGTTTTGAACAATGGCTATTCTGACGGGTGCAGACACTTGGCCTCATTTTTCACCTTTTTTTACCTTTACAAAAGAGTAATTTTATAGAGATAAACTCGCCGAACAAAGCAAGAATAATCTTGCATAATGCAAGTGGCTTATTTTTATTTCAATTTATAGCAAATTTAATTTTCTGGGAATAATCCCAGAGAAAGAGAAAGAGAGAAACATTCAAATCAAAGATCGAATACTCTATAACATGTATATATGTATATGTAATAAATATATACTACCCTCTCTCCGTCCATTTAGAGAACTTGGAGTAGATTTAAAGATATTATCAAGAGTTTTGATATCATTACTATTGATACACTTAATAATATTCTGATTCACTTCCGTAATGTCCATATGTTTGGACGCATACATTTTCGCGACGCCGTGATGCAATGTGGAATGGATATGCGTATATTTAACATACGTCGATCGCATGCTCGCATGTTTTTACTTAAAAAAGCAATTTTTTTTTTCAATCATTCCTTAAATTACATGCTATTGCTCGAGAATTTAAGTGAAAGAAGAAAAATGTGCATGCGTGTGTGGAGAAAAATGTGCATGTGTGTGTGGAGGGAAACGGATGACACGATCGAAAGCAGGGAGGTAACGGAATGTATTGCGACTTGAATGTATTATTCCTATTTGTTAAGAATCGAACTGGCGCCCGATACATTATTCAGCACGTTAAATGTATAATCCAATCCAAATGCATCGGATGAGTCTTGCTTAACGAGTCTTGCTTGATTAATGAGAATTCCAACGGTCGCGAGGATTAAAATTCACGCTAGCGATTTCTGCCGTTTTCTGCCGATCACCAGAGTATCTGTATCTTTCTTATTAATCAATTACGCGAAACCAACATCTACGCGACTGTAAGATTTTGTATGCAATGCGAGTATCGTTACACTCACGTCGAAATATGCTCTATGCTACGGTGTGTGTGGTGACTCGACAAAACTATTAATACGCGCGCGCACACGTCGCGCTTGTCGAGAAGGCGCGTACGCGCCATATCGATAGGCACGATTGTAAAAAGGAATAAAAACGAAAAAAAAAGATACAACAGTCAACCAGCAGGACTGCGTGAATCGAGAAATTTATGAATCGATTTTTTTCGATCGGGTGGTTCACAAATTCCAGGAATATTCCTGAACGCATTGCACTGCGCGAGCGAATAGATTGCGTCGAGCGCGAAGATAAGTATATTAATCATGCTCAGTTTTAGTTCTCGAGTCGTTTATTTCGAAAGTCGTTTAGTCAACTGAGATATTTGGACCGCTATGTTTTCATCGTATACTTATGAAATAGTATACGATACGAGACAAACTATCATAATACCAACGTGTTAATTGTTTACTTATCATTTTACTTGTCATCCTTCGTCTGTAATCTCGTGAAATGCTATTATCACTTTCACATTATTTACATTAAAAAAAAGAAAATAGAGTGTCTCATTCGCAGATTGCAGCATTGTCTTTCTCGGCCGCATGTAAATTCCCTACAGACGAGGAAAGTGCTATTTTTAATTTTTCCGAAACGGGATACTCGAACGGGAAAGAAATGACTATAATTCGAGGAATTATATTGTCTACCGAGGAGATATTATCCACGTTCTCTCCGATCTACAATTCGAGGGAGCTTCTGCTCCGCTCCGTTGTGCATAATGACGCGCATAATGACGCGCCGACACGAGATCGTTTGCAATCACGCGGATTGTTTGCACAAGCGAGGCGCGAACAAATAACGTTTGTATGACGCTTGTTTGCGAAAGGCGCGCGAGGGAAGTGTGCGCGCTCTCTCTCTCTCTCTCTCTCTCTCTCTCTCTCTCTCTCGACGGTGTCTAATCCAAATCGCAGATGCCAGCCATGTAATTAAATTGCTAACGTCCTGCGCGATTACACACCCAAGTTTGTAACGGGAACTGGGGATCGTAAATATTCCAGCAGCGCGAATTTATCGTTCGAATAAATCTGACACCAAGGATTCCGATTCAAAATTTGAACGTTTGAGATACAGGAATATCGGGTTTGTCTATTTCGTCTATTCCAATATTCGAATATATGCTAGGAATTTAGTAAACTGGTTATAAATGCAATGTACATCGAAGCATCGTAAAATAAGAATTACTAACATTTCCCATTAAATGTCTTCTTGATATCTTTTTGATATTTGTACGTGTATAATATACGTATATTCCGATACGTATATTCCGATTATATACACTGCTTGAAACAAAAAGCTAAATTTACGTGACCCAGGTCACGTGTAAACTTATAAAAAACGACGTCTCCAAGTTTCTCCACGTAGAAAAACGATATAGGAATATTAAGTAATTTTTACGATATACTTACAATTAGATAGCAACGGGGGAAATTGTAAAAGAATCGCGAAAGTTTCATATCGAAATTCCTGTGCCTTAATAGAAAATAATTTGGCAATTAGGAATTATCTTTAATTTTTTCTACGAATGCAGAACGTGCATACGACAAAAGTAGGCGGAAGAGGAGAGGGAGGGAATATACGTGTAGGAAAAAAATAATCCACTTTCAAGAAAGAAGCTAGCTTGTGATTAAATTAGATAATTGATTAGATGCATAATAAACACTTGTATATTTCTAAATACTACGTATTGCAATAGATTGAGAAAAAAATTAAGACAAACAATGTCGACTACAAAAATTATTGTTGTCGTTGTAAAAACATTTTAATTTTTTTTTATCACTCTCAATATTGACTGTTCGTACAAGACAACATAATAATGATGCACAATCGGTAAGTACGTCCGCTAGTGATGTAGAATGTTTTTATGCACGCGTATTCGCAGGCATAGCAGGCGGACAGGTAGTCGTAAAACATCAGCGTGGAAAATTTTCTCAATGCACGCCAGTGTGTGCATGAAAGTATATCAAATTCACGAGTGTGTAGCGAGTCTTAAGTGGAACAGCTCTATTATGGGGCGTGATTAATAAATATTCGCACGTCACGCAGGTAGAGGCCGGGTTCACCTGATCTATTCGCCAGCTGTGTATACACCACGGCGTCGACAATCGCACCCGCACCGCTTGTCATTGATGTATTTAGCGGCAACAATGTTGGCCAATATTTATCAGAGATGAGAGAGAAAGAACTCGTACACTATTATATTTTTAGCGTTTATTTAGGAAGAAAACGTGCTCCGACGGTGAAGAGGGGGAGGGGGAGGGAGCGAGATAACGCTCGCTCGTGCATACAGTCGCCACTTGTACTCGCATATGTCCAAGAGTAATTACTCATCATTATTTATGCCCCGCCGTATACATCTCTTTAATTTTCTCTAATCACCGTTCCTATTATTAGGGGCCCGATATATGTATATAGAACTATAAGCTCTAAAGCTAAATCTTGTACATTAGTTGTCGCATCTACATAAATTATTTTTTTTTTAAATGATTAAGAATAAAAAATGTTTTTCTTTGTAGAACTATAAAGAAACTGGATAAAGAAACTGGATACGAAATGATAACTATTTTACGCGCATTGGATAAATTTTCCATTTCCTTATTATTTGTTTCTCAAAATAAGGAAAGATTTGCTGCGTTGCAGTATTATCATAATTCAGCTTTTTTGTCCTGCATCTCTATTTTTCTATAAGTTTTTTTTTCTATTTATATCTTGTTACATGCTCTTGTCGGAAATGTACTATCGTTGTCTTCCTTTCGGAAAGATTTTCCTTTCGAAAATTCCGATTTATTTGCAAAGTTTCGCGCTAGAAAGGAGTTAGTATACGTGTCCGCCGTCCTCTTCGTACGTACTATTCAACTATTAATAGTCATTACCACTTTCACTCAGTGTGCCGTTATTACTACTCTTCCTCTCCTCCTCTCCCAGCGCGGCGGTCGTGCTCGTTTTGCTTCGGACTTTAATTAGGATTCCGTCATGACGTGAGCTCCGGGCTCCAGCTGCTTCGAATACGTTTTTTCTGAGTGCATCGCTAATTCGCCGACTAAGCGTGCCGATCGAATCTCGGCTGCGGCGAATAAACTCGTAACAAGCGGCGCCCCAAAGGGAAGTTCTAGGCTCGTTGCACTGCAATACGCTAAATTAGATCGTAAGCACCGCAGGAATCTAAAGAGGCGTCCGCTAGGCTATTACTTATTATTGGGACAAAATTACTATTTCGATACTATTTGTCGCGCGACGAAATATCAGTACTCTCCCTTCAATAGTTTTGTATTGATATATTATATACGTATTATTTTTATTATTATGTAATTCATAATATTAATGAAAATTAATGCTAGCACGCACGCACATACAGAGAGAGAGAGAGAGAGAGAGAGAGAGAGAGAGAGAGAGAGAGTTTGTTCCCCTTAAATTGTGCTTTATACATACAAGATTTTATTTATATAATCCTAATTAATAAATAGTATAAAAAAATTTTACAATCGCTTTATTTTCAAATTTATTATAGGTATCATTTGATTTTTATTATTAACACATAAATATATTCATAAACATATACTATTTTTTTACGTTATCGATCAAGGTATAGACATGATGGTATATACATGGTATTGTAATATCGATACTTTTTTTAACGGTTATCTTTGTCGTCGATACAATATACTTTGTCGGCGACGACTAAATTACCCATCCGTCAGATATGCGGTCCGTTCGTGATTGGCCAGACTTTGCGAGTGATTAGACAAAATGTCAAGATTTGATTAATGAGGTGATCTAGAGCGCCAACTCCGAAGAAAATTAAGCGGAACAGCCTGCTTCGTGAACCGTCCGAGAGTCAACTCGCGAATTTTAAGGCCGTCAAAAATCTTGGATTCAAAATGCGCATGGTAATCATTTTATCATACATACAACGAAATTCACGCAGCAATACTTGAACGACAACTGCCATTTGGAGTTTGATGTCGCGTATAATCCGCCAAAGAATTATAAAGCTCGGCCAATGAATAACTCACTAATGAATCACGGCTGTATGACACGTGTGCTGTTGTACACGCACGATGCGACTGTATGCGCGACGCGAATAGTCTATGTCTTTACGTGATGACGCGTGTAACGCGATGTGATGCGTGAGTGCAACGTAGTGAAAAACATAGTTTTTGCGATGGTGGAAGCTTTTGTATTTATTGTCACGATGCGACGTTACCAACACATTGCAATGTGTTACAATAAATTTCCTCTATGTAACGACGCGCGCTTGAAAGCCGGATGTTTCTCTGACACACGTGCATGAATCTCTCGCGTCGAATTTGCATATTTCGCTTTTAAAGCAAAGTTCCTTCAGTTCCAAAAGAGCGCGGTAATTATTCTTCGCGATAAGTGATATCTTTCGCGACTGCTATCTAAAATCAATATTTATAGTGAGGAGATCCATAAGGTGCTAATCGCTGTTAATTAAAACGCTAATTGCACAAGTTCTATATCTTTATTAGTATATATATATATATATGTGTATATTACACGCACGCTAAATTTAAACGGCATGCAAAATGAGATACAAGATAAGAGCTACACTGTTACATCGTCTCACGTACAAAACGTTAGTTGCAGTTTCTATATCGTGCCTTTTCCACAAACGTAAAGAGGAGTATCTATCTCCATACGTTGAAATCGTATACTGGAAATCAACTCTCAGTAGCCCTTCATCTTTTTCCTCTTTTGCCACATGCTCGTGTTTACGTGCCTTCCTCTCTCTCTCATTCTACATTACGCGTCGTTGCACGATGTGCCCATTTGCGCAAGCGTGCGCGGCTCTGTGCCGAAGAGCGCGCGCGTGTGCAAAAAAAAAAAAAAGATGCAGTAGCTTGCGCAAAAGCGCGAGCGAACGAGCGAGCGAGCGAGCCTACGGGCTGCTGGCGTAGCACCGCGCGGTATACGTGCACGTGCGAACGGAACGGACAGGGAACCGGGAGGAGGCAAAGAAGGAGGGCACCAGCAGGCAGCTCGGTCGCTTGTATTTACGAGAAGTATATCGCGATGGAAACACCTGCGATACCGCGCGAGGAGATTTAAATAGATGTTGTGGATACCGATGCACGCACGATCCGTGATACACGAATGCGAATTTATGACTCCTAACGACGACTTTGCGCCACGAAACGGGAGTGTCGTCAAGACTCTACTTCAATTGACTTGGTTGAAAATGATTAACAAGTAATTGTTAAATAAGTTACGATGTATTTAAAATCATACGTTAAAGAAATAATTAATCGATCAATTCTCTTCTACTGTTACTTAGTCTATACTTGAGCTTATATTAATAATTTAGGTTTATAATTTGCAGTTAATTGCTGGATAAAGTAGCGTTCTCTCAAAACAAAGTTAGACGTCGAGCTAGGAAAGATATTTCGTAAACCTTCGTAATACTACTGTATATTTTTTCTGCGATTTTCATCGAGACGTCCTTCTCATAGTTTTAGCACAGAATATGGCTTCGATCTTCGGTATATTTTTACTGCGGCTGTATATTTTATCGAGCGTGTGCCGCACACTTGAGGTCAGATTTTGTCGAGAAAATTACGATTCTCGTGGATGTTATTCTAGGAAAGATAGCTATACGATACGCACAGCGACCGCGAGATTATTCGCGCAGCTTGTAACTCTTAATCTAATCGTAGTGAATTTCGAAAGACGAGAAAGGAAAAAAAATGTGTGTCGCTAGAAAAATCACGAGGTCTTGAAGAGCAAATGTCCATGTGTAAGTCCGAAAAGAGAAGAAAGGAAAAAGAGAAAAGAAGTGTGTATAAAAAATCGTGTATACCTTTGTTATGTTAGATTGCTTTCATCATCATGTTACATGTATAAAGTAACTCTGCATTTAATGTTTTCAATATTCCGCCTTGAATCATTGCGATTGTGCATAGCACGGAGGGGGCGGGGGGGAGGAAAAAGAGACTGGCCGGAGGAGTAAGAGCGTTTTACGATTACATCGCATAGCTTTTTCTCCACGTTCGGGCAAGGATGTGCCCGCCAAGTTACGGGATTGAAAATAGAGACTGACGCGCGCATTATTCACGTCGTGACTTTTCAGCATCGACCGTGTTCGGTGCACCGCTGGCAGCTTCCCTTCACCTTTTTCTCAACCGCGACCCTTCCAACTTCAACGATTCTAGTTGTAGTTTATTATTTCGACGACAGTGATCATTATTCAGAACTTAGTCGGTTAATCAATCTTTTTTTATTACATGCTCAATGTTACATGAGAAATGATATATATTATATGCTTGAGTTTATTCCTCTCATTGTCAGAATTGCAATTTGCAGTTTTGTCATCATCAAGACATTTACTTTCAGACGTTAAATACTGAAACGTCTGAAAAAATTCTAACGCAAATCGGAGGACAAATCGTCGAATTTAAAATCTTTGATTTGAATTATTTCTAGATAGCATGTTACATAATCGAATTCGGGAAGCATGACCAAAGTATTTTCCTAGGGTCTCTCTCTCTATTTCTTTCTGAAGTTAACAAGATGTAACAGCAGGATAAAACATAACAGACGTGAGATTCTAATTGAACTAGCGAGATCAGAGAGAGAATTTTACTGGCAATCAAGATTACATCTTTGTGATTCAATTAAACCGGAGCATTAGCTCCCTTAGCGTGATATATTTTTGGGTGGGTTGTATATTTTCTTTTTTCTTTTTTTTTTCGCAGATTCGCGGCTGTGAAAAGAAGTGGCGCACATTGAACGGGAAAGTTGTAATTTCCGAACGAATGTTATTCCGAGAAAGACAGTTACGAGGCCTCCGTAAAATCGTTGCTATGGATTAGAATTCTTAATTTAAACACGCCTGCATCGCGTCCGAAAGAAAAGGAAAGAGATGAAGAAAAGAGACGATCTTTACTGAATTTTTTGACATTAATTTGTCTGTACCATACGTACTAGTGCCGGTCAATTGACGTATGATTCGATTGTTCTTCTGCAGTTTGTCATTTATGTAAAAATTATCTTTTTACATTTAATATATAATAAGTATTATATTTATATAAAATTTTTTTAAGCCGGTTTCCCCCGACCTGCGTATATGGGTAATATGGGTAATAGTTTTCAGCAATTCCAAGATATATTTAAGTCGCTTTTCTGTGCTTCTCCACGTTTCTTCCGTACGTTTACCCGGCGTCATAAAGAAATCGTAGAACGCTCCTTTTTCTCGGCTCGCGGTTTTCTTCACGAAGAACAACTCGGCGCAGCGGCGTTCGCGGAACGATCCGCAACTTGTTACGTTTAAACTTACTGTTGGAGCCTTCGCGACTTCGAAGAAGCGCACGAGCGGGTTTAGTAAAAACGCAAACTTGTAATTTCTGGAAAGTAGACGAAAATGAGAGAAGAAGGAAGGTGAAATCGCGCAAAGTGCGACTTATACCCGATATCCGTGAGGGAATAATGTATTCATTTTAATTTATATTAAATATTTTCTTCTTAATAATTAATATGTCATTCCAAATGTATATTGATATTGACTCATGTTTTGCGACACTGAAGGTTTTCCACGTTTTATTCTCTCTAATTATGCCGTATTAATAAACACGCATATTATTGAATTGAATGTAAAGAAACGCTGCAGGTGTAAGTTTTTAGAGTGACATTTCCTCAATTCCAAAAGGAAATATATCGCGCGATGTATAATTTGTCGGCTACAAGCTTTCTTCGTCTCTCGTCTGATCCGGCAATGATGTACATCACGATATATACGTATACATACATACATACATACACATATGCGGATGCACGCATTAAATTAATTTGCCGAGGGACGATACGTGCTTCTTATTTAATAATATCGACACGTTTTTACGAAGCGGCAGGGAATAGACACACACATGTAGGACTACATTTAGTCACGTATCAATGCGAACCTGTAATAATGAATTATCGTTTGCCAAGCAATAATAACTGCTTGTTCGATGCGGTGCAATTATCGGCCGTACACACACACACGGCAGCGGTGTAATCGTTCATTTAGCAATCGTTTGTTGTAGGCTAATGTAATGCAGCATTAAGTTGCCGCCGTCATCGATCTTTATCACGGCGCGGCGCGGCGCGGCGGACGGACGACGATGGGCGTTCCTCGTGCCACGGCCGCGAAAACACGTGTTTCGAATTTTCCGCGGCATGGCACGACGTTGGCATGGCGTTTACGCGCTTGCTATAATTATCGATAATATTGTTACGTGACCGGCCACTATCGAGGCTCGTTCGTACCTACGTAGGGATAATTGATGAACGAACGATCACTATCAGCTGTTTTTCTCGCCGTTATACGATCATTGATTCATCGCGATCGCGAGTACAAGTACTGCGATACTCTACATATTTTTTTCTTCTTAAAGTCACGAGTCGATCGTGCGCTAGAAATTAATTAATCAAACTTGAGCCTCAAACACACACACACACGCGTTGTCAAGGGGGAGGAGTGCCGCGCGGAATTATTTATCAAACTTCATCCCCCCCTCTGGATGATGATTGGGAATCATTAAGAGGCGGCTTTTCCAAGACCCCTTTTTGCGCTGTGCGCATAATAATTTATGCACATAGAAACGCGCGTAGCTCCGAACCGCTTCTCTGTCATCGGTGAATCAATATTGAAATTTCAATATTTGAACCGTTTGAGTGCTCAAGACTTTGTCATGCCGCGCTGCTCATCAATATCACTTTTTGCAAACTGCACGATTCTTCGTCATCGTCACGTATATTATAATAAGAGTTTGATTTAGAATCGCGCCATGTTTTATAATGGCGTCAACATATAGATTAGTTTATAAGCTTGTCTCTTCTTTCGACGTCGAAAAACAAATTTCAAGAATAACCTACATTTAAATTAAACGAACCTTTCTCGGTTACATTATTCATGTAACGTAAAATATGAGAAATTTGTGATTTAATAAAATCCTGCCGGAACACATGTCGCACAAAAGCAAGAATTTAAATTGATAAATATATTATGATTTCGGGGAGTTTTGAAATTGAATTTCCATGTCATTAGACGCACGGAAACCATTTCTACATATGTATATATATACTTATTCGTGAGGGAAACGTTTAAAGAATGATTCTGAAACACGCGAATATTACAAGATGGGAAATGAATCGGAATATAGAAATGACGACGAAGTAGGGATCAGATAAAACTAAAAGTAGAAAATTTACTCGGATGGATTGAAATAAAATTGAAACAAATGTTGGAGGAAACGGAGCTTTGATCGACTTGAACAAAACGGTGGGACACGTTCGCGTAAAAATGAGCACTGCGCAAAGAAAAGAATTCCGTCAAGACGACGTTACGGCGACGGTAGCGACGTAAAAACGATAATTCCGATCGCGCGGTATTAATCTGTATTAAAGTATCTGAGATTCTCACGCGTTGTCACCTGCGCTCGCAGCGGAATCGCGAATGAATGGAGTCGCTCGTTGCGCGTAGCATCGAGCGAGAAACTCGCGCGACTCGTCGTTTTTGCAATCGCATAATCGCGCGCGCGCGGCGGCTGCAGCACCGTGGTCACTTGTCGATGCACGGAATTTTTCCTTGACTTCTCGCCAGTCTGATTACGCTCTACACTCGCGCTATAATCGCGTAACAATGGCGCTTGGATTTTCTCACGCTATTCGCTACGGTGAAAGAAAACGATCGCTATTCTCTGCTTGATAGCGCGAAATAGATTGATCTGGCTGATTAGATAGCCGAGAGATGACTTTTCAAGAATAAACATTATATGTATATATATTCCGTACATTTTTATCACATTCCATAATGATCTTTTATTTACTTGATCAAAATTTATTCAAAAATCACTTCGCTATACTATTTTGTACATTATTAATTACATTATAGATATTGCTTTTATATCATTTTGTTTTGATTTTTGTGACAAGAGCAAATAGATTGGAAATTGATGTGAAGCTTTGAACTTAAATTAGAGTCAAGTGCTGCTTGTAGTTTCAAATATATTATTCAAATATATTATAATATATGTAGTTTCAAATATATTATTTCAAATATAATATAATTTTTCTTCCCAGTCAATATTTCATTCACAAGAAATTTTGGGGATGTGATCCACGGGGACGAATCATGCTGGCACTGTTGAGGGGACATTAGATGCTGGAAATAAAACTCGTCTCGTAAAGCACTGCCGTACGCGTTACGCACAGCAGAAAAATGCTAGAGTGGCGAACGTGAAATTTGTATAGGAATGGTAGTTTGTGAAATTTAGCTTCTAATCTTTCGGCGAATTTTACATCACTTACATGTACGATTCCAATTTATATTCGTGCAAACGACTTACTTTATTCACAACTTATCGTTCCGTTGTAAATTTTTAGGCACCACTGATAAGGCAGCGACTAATTTTAGACGATGACTATCGCTTGCCAAGCGGTTGATGCAATCTAAATCCATCTCACTCAACTATGAAAATATACTATGAAAAATACTATGAAAATTTGTGAAAGAATTCAGTCGAAAAACTTGACAACTTTAGAGTTGATACATGTTCGGGAAAAATTCCGAAGGAAGGTGTAACTTTAACGTACACGGAAAAAGCATTAATTTCAAATCAACAATAATATTCTCATATATAAGCAAAATTATAAAATTTTCTTTAAAGATTTTGATAATCTTAAACAGACAGCAATTTACTCACATAAAGAAATTTTGTTTCTGTTTGAGATTATTAAAATCTTTAAACAAGATTTTATATTTTTGCTTATATGATTTGAAATTAATGTTTTTTTCTGTGTTTTTAAAAAAAGAGTTATTATTATATATTCGTATAATATAATAGGCAACGCTGTATTCTGAGAAACAAAGCATTCTATTTATACATATTTATACATATAATTAAAAGTTTGTTTAGCAATTATATCCCGAAAGCATAGGACACTTGCTGTCGATACTTTTAACACGAAAATTACTTGATACATCTCACCCAATGTCTGACTTGAAATTAATTGTAGAAAATCCATCGTTGAAATTACAATTGAAGATTACTTCCAATCCAATTCGTTTTTATCGCTATTAGACAAAAACTTATTTTGCTAAAAAAAAAATTGGTAAGCGCTTGAATCTAATTGTAAGTCTCCATACCATCTTCCTCACGAACGTATTTAGATCGCTGCACTGTGGGCACAGAGAGCCCAAGTTACACGTGCAATCCGTTCGCGCAGTCTTCGACGTGCAAGCAAATAATATCTTATACATCCTTCGCCTTTAATGGACGAGCCGAATCCCGCTTATCTCTGATTTAAAGTGGAGGATAATACTTTCGATCGTTTCGCCGTCGTATAAGAATGCATCTGGCGGTCGCGCGCGCGGTGAGTCAGGGGTTCGGTGCACGAATAAGAATTCGACCTTACGTTCGCGTTGCCTTCCTTCACGCTCTCCCTTTTTTTCCCCTTCCTTTTTTCCCCTCTCTGTCTTACTCCGCCGTCTGGGCACATAATAAAACGATCGGGGAAAAGCAAATGAATATTAAGACGATTACTTTAATGGATTTTGATTGAGACGATTTTATCGGGGCAATGAAAGTAAATATCTGCTTGCGCTCGCGGGGCCCGTTCACCGAATTACGATACGTGCAATGATTGCATTTTTAAGTTGCACCTTTGGTTATTTATTTAAATTAAATTTCCGCGATAACACGTCCACGAAGAGAGATACCTCGTTCGCCGAAAGATGAGTAGCATTTATTGCTGCGCTTGTTAGTTGCGATATATGTGTACCTATATCTGGAATCTTTATCTTTATCTATAATTATTTATCATTCTACTGATCAAAGGTCCAGAAAATTATTCAGAAAAATCTTCGACGTATCTTCTTCAGCGTACTCTTTCCATTTCAATTGTCAATTAATTGCACGATTTCGAGATACACCGTCGCGGTATTAGCGGAAGAATTTCAATTAAAGATTACATGACGAGGCAGTATTGATACGCCGTGGATATGTTAAAATGTTAAAAATTATCGCGCAGAATGGAGGCGTCTCTAAATTTTCTACGACGCGGCGACGCTGCGAACAAGTTGACAATTT
Source organism: Tetramorium alpestre (assembly GCA_021460005.1). Classification (NCBI taxonomy): domain Eukaryota; kingdom Metazoa; phylum Arthropoda; class Insecta; order Hymenoptera; family Formicidae; genus Tetramorium; species Tetramorium alpestre. The sequence continues at coordinate 115,966 of JAJVSH010000131.1, forward strand.
ACTTTTAGACGTTATTAATTCTTGCGAAATTCAATCTCGCAACGCGTTCCGAGATTCCACTTGGTCGCGAGAAGGCGGGACTTAATTTTCGAAGCGATATACTCGATTATTATCCGTTACCCATTCAACGCGAGCCTATGGACAAGGACGGAGATGAGACGCGACGCGCGCGTATACAGATTTAATCAAGCCGAGAAAGTTCGACACTATAAGAATTCGTTTGTGAAATCGAAAAATGGAATTAATTAATATGGCACGTCGCGTCGCGACGGTACGTGACGTTGCAGGTCGCTGAAATAATCCAACATAACGGAATAATGAAAAAATATCCATTATATCCATTGCAAATGGATATAACGGATTAGTGATTAATGAGATGAAAGGTTTTTTGAATTCAATTACTTGTGTAGTTGAGTTGCTTGTTGACAATCAACGGGATCAGCCATTGACGATTACGATCGTTGATTACGTGATGACAATAACCGGGACCGAATCGAAAGCTGTAGCCTGCAGATGCGCGAACTAAAAGATTCAGATAAGTCGCACGAATTTTTCTCCGCGCAACAATAGCTTGACATAGCGTGGACCGCCTTGCCTTAAAGGTGTAGGACCTGCTACTGCTTAATTGAATTTAGATTAAAATGCAAATGTCCAATATATATGCGAGCTGACGTGACGGCGCGGCGCGGCGCGGCGCAGCCCTTGACCGATCGGGGACGATCAACGCGAGAGATGTAGACACATTGCGCGTCTCTCGACGTACCTGCTAGTTTGTCGCGTTAATTTCGCGCGAAAGAAATTACTTTTTAGTCCACGTACAACTTTCCTCATAGCACCATAGCAAATATAATATAATGATAAAACAATCTTTTAAAGCTAATCTGATTCTAGCTTAAATTGAAAAGTGAAAGTCAAGCTCCAATTATAATATAAATACCAAGATATAAATATAATCTAAATATCAAATATAAATATCAAGAATAATATTCTGAGCTAGGATAGGAAACATTTTAAATTTTCCCTTTGCAGAAATGTCAGTTAACATCCTTAGAAATATATCTATGCGTATAACTTTAGTTTCGTACTTGCATGTCATTTTATTCCATCTTATTACATTTCTTGTTGGAGTTTATGTAGTCTCATGTGTCAGTAATTAAAAGATTAGTTTTTTATGTTGAAATATGTATTAAAATATCACGCGCCAATATTTCGTATCAATATTTATCAGCGATCAATAGTTGTGATTTGCGCAAAGCGCAAATCGGGGAAATCATAATTTGCCAAAAAGAGATTTGATCACGTGAAGGAAACGTGAAGTACGAACAGTGCAATGGGAGGATCAACGACAACGATCCGCTTCCTCCTTTTTACGTCTCTGTCGAGATTTACGAACATCAAGCTCGCACGTTCTTGAGCTTCTTGTGCTTACTTGACTTTTAAGTGCGTCCGGTTGCTTGTCGACAAAGTCACTGACATACGTGACTCGCGCGCGATATTGGTAAAGCGAGCAAAATGAGCCGAAAACATAATGACGCGATTTTGAATGATAAAATGTGTCGATTCATCCGTGGCCTGCTTAATTGTTTTAATTCTTATTGTCTTAGAAAAATTATAAACGTATACTTATTAACAAACATTTAGATAGTTAATTTTATAATTGTAATCATTATTTATGTTCGTACAGTGAAAATTATACGCGTAAAATGATGAAACGTATTTATATGTCAATATAATTGTATTATAGTTTTTTCTTTCTATATTCCGTCAACTTTCTAATAGTAATCTCGTCTATAAAAGATAGAAATCGGAATAGAAACTTGACACAAAGAGCGACAAATTTGATTTTACTTTGATTTTTATATCACCGTGACGTTCAATTCTAAATTCCACAAGGTAAAACTCAATTTTACAAATTAAAAGCTCAATATAGTCACGCTCCACAATCCACGATTCCCGCACATCTCCTATTCTCGCATCCTTTCATCTCTTTGTTTACCGAAAAATCCGTGGTCAAAGTCGCCGCGTGGGTCCTTTCTTCATGGCACAAAAGCGCGCGTTGGTGCGCACTCGGGAAGAGACGCGTGCGTGCGATTAAGCCAGAGAGAGAGAAACCGTGTGTAAATCGAAAGGCGCGCGCGGAGAGAGAGAAGAGAGCGGGGAGACAGAGCGGCAGGTTCCTCTCACGAGCGGGCCGGGGCCGGAGCCGAAGGAAGACGGCGAGAGCGAGAGAAGGAAGGCTTCGCGACCTCGCATGCTCGCTCGCGCGGCTTTACCGGAGTAAAGTGCTCCTCGACCGCTCGATCCCGAGGCCTCCGAGGAAGAAGCCGCTCTCGCGAGATCGTCCTCGAGAGATCGCGATCTCTTTCCTCCTCGATCGTGCCTCTGAGGCCGTGTTTTTCAGTCATTAAATCCAGTATAATCGCAGTGGAGATTCTCTTCTCTATCGTTATACGAGAATCTTAAAATTTATGTTACTTACATTAATCGAGTACTTTCATGAAGGTAAAAATCATTTTGTATGTACTGTCAGAATCTAGCTTTATTTTGCCTTTTATTGATTATAAAAAAAATAACGTAACAGAAGGAAACAGGTTTCTATTTTGCGTTTCTTGTCTTTAGTTGCAAATTCGTTGTCATCTTTAATCGTATTCCACTAGGGATAGTATTTTATCATCAGTTTTATTTTTAATATTTTTATACCTACATACACTGAAAGATTACGATCAATCTTTTACTTACAAGATGTTTTACTTACAAGAATGTCGTATAATATTTAAATAAGAATCATAAAGAAAACACGATAATTCCTTTATTTCATGAGTCAACGTCACTTACCGTTAGAAAGATGAAGGAATTATGATTTTTATTTCCGTTATTAAAAAAAAAGGAGATTATCTTTAATATCTGATAATTCGTTACGGCTTATTGTTAGATCGAATATGTCGTCGCTTACTCGCGGAATTGCACTTTCCATCCTCATAAAGGAAACATGTGTGTGGTTTAAACTTTTCGAGAGAGAGAGAGATATATATATATATATAT
>JAJVSH010000131.1:119075-137322 GCA_021460005.1 Tetramorium alpestre
TATATATATATATATATATGTATGTATAATGTTCTTTCTTTACTTGAAAAGACTCGCTTCCGGAACCGACCTGTAGTATGACCAATATCCTGGATTCGAAATGAAGGCAATATCGGTGCGCATTTGCGAGTAGCGCGAGTTTGTCTTTCTACCTCCGTCTTTCTACCTTCGACGGAACGCGGAACGGCTTCGGTCATTTTAGTTTCACGCGTGCAACTAGCTGCATCACGTATACGCACTATATATAATAATTCTATTCTATTACTCGTTCTACTCTACCTGGCGAACTGCAGTCGCGAACGAGACGGTTCATCAATCTTTTCCCATGTCAGAGTTCGCGCGAGTGCGATTCCGCGACAGCGTCGATTCAGCGGAATCGAGAAATAGCGACGGCGCGACGACGACGCGGCGCGGCGCGGCGCAGCGGCCGATGGCTCGTACTGCCAAGAGGTAACTGGAAGTAAGTGGCACGAGCTGTCGCGTGCAGCCACGCCGCTGCGGAATGACAACACAACATAACAGGTGCGTGCTGGGCAGGGTGAGGAAGGACTTGATGTGCGTGCGCGCACGCGCGCGCGCNCGCTCTGAGATTAAACTGATATTTCGCGGGCCTGTGAGTCGTGCCCCGTAAACATTTACCGGCATCTTAAATCGCTGAAAAACATCGCTCGCGATATTTAATTGCGCCATCTTCGCGACTCCATCGGAGCGCGAGCTCGACGTCGGATAATCGGAAGACATGTACAGTTATCATACACAAATTGATCGCGCCGCGCTTATTCTAGGCGCGATCTTTTGATAAATCTGACAAATATCGCTAAAGAAACACCGCGCGGTTGTCGCAGCGTATCAAATTGCTTTCAGTTTTTAATAATTAAAACGTACTGACAATGAGACAAAATTTCTCCAAAGTTAATTAATTTAAAAACAAGTACCGTGCACTTTTCAGACCTCCAGTAATACTTTAATTTTTTACACCAACTTGAATTTGATTATTTTCGACGAATAAAATCGAATTTACAAAAGAACGAATGTGGCTTCTGATAGTTTTGTGTAAAGTTTTTCTGGCTGTCTATTTATAAAACGAAATAGTTTAACATCCTTTTCTTTGAAAATAATGATGTCTGTTTTATTATTTTATTAAATAAATAATTAATATTGTCCATAATTAATATTGTGACTTTTAGTGTTACAATTATAAGCTCTTTTATTATACGGTTAATCTTTAGTTTTTCTCAAGTTGCTGCGGGGATATGCTATTTTCATGTTATTCCAATTTGAAAAATAATTCGTTTCAAAATCATTTCATTATGTACTTTGCCATACTCGACTTGAACGATCGAAAGCGGGCGCGCGCGAGATTTATCGATTTCGTTTGATTAATCGTCTGAGTCTCGGTAGTTTATGCCTTGATCAATTAATCGGCCCGTTCCCATTGATAGGCGAAACGATTAAACTAGTAATCTTTCACGTGACTTGATAGATTCAATCGGATGAATCGGCTACGTGCCGATTCGATAACCTTTTTCTTCCTATCCGTGTTCCTTTTGCTTTTAGAAGAAAGTTTAAAGTTTGTCATATTTATAAATTTTTTTAAAAGAAATGATCACTATTCTATTAAAAAATTCAGTCATTCGTACTCGTGTCACGCAATGTGCAACATTGTTACTACTAATAAATAAAGGACGAAATTATTCCGATGTCTGCAAAACGATTAGAGATGTCGCGAAAGTTGATTATGAAACCGAAGGAAATCATGTACATGTCCGTTCGATTTTGCGATCTCGTTGTCGAAATTAAGTACTCGTATTATTTTCTTCACTCGCCGCCGCGCAATACACTCGCAACATTTTGCCAGGCAGCGACAATCTGTTTTTGAAAGTATTACGTACTCCCGCAGTTACACGCACGCGGTCGATCCGAACGGTCGGAATCGAGTGAGCGAACGAAGGAACGAATCAAGTTGAGCGCGACACCGTGGAAATTTGATCGAGCAACTGATTGACGCGATTCCGCGCTCTTCCCGCACACGATCTTGATGATTTCGTTAAAGATTGACGAACGGCATTTTTTCGTTTGGATGTAAGCCTCATCGAGATGGTATGTCGAACACGCGTGACGTAAACAAAAGCCGAGAGCGATACTTTCATCCCGCATTTCGCTAAATGATGACTCACGAGCTTGAAATTCGATTAAGCCGGCGACTATTTTGCACTTGTATCCAAGGTGAATAAAGTCTCGACTAGCGTCTCGCAACGTCTCGCCGTTTAACACGAAATTTCCATTCAATTCTCATTCTTTATTTCGGTATCAAATACCGTCTTCTCGAGAAATAGAAAGAAATTCAAAATCTCTCTCTCTCTCTCTCTTTTTCAAGCGACAATAAATATACTCGGCGATAAATGTCTAGCACAAAAGTGCACGTCCTAGAAACGAACGTTTATAGCCGTTAGTCACGAGTCGAGCGAAGCAAGCGAATGCAAATTGAGATTTCATGAATTAGAGAATTGCTATCACCGGGAACAAGAATCACGTGCCGTCTTCGCACGTGTCTCTACTGATCAAGTCCGATAACTCGCGCTACGCGGTTCGCTTAAATTTCTGGGTGATATCACTTGCTAAAAATCTGCTCGTTAGCCCGATCCATTCATCACGCGCCGCGCATAATCCGCATTCTCGCTGTCCCGTCATTTCCTCCCTCTCTTTTTTTTTCCATCCGTATCATCACAAAGATCACGCTTTAATTATCCCTATATGTCGTGTCGCGCTGGAACTCTGCCAGCAGATCCTTCGAGATCGTGGTTACATGGTTGATTTGTAGAAAAAATTCTTCTTGAATTGAATATACTTGAATATAATTTTGAATTTTAAATGTCAATTCTTTAATTTCTTCTTGTTAAATGTCAACAGAAAAAGTCAATTCAATATTAAAATATAAAGTTGATCAAGATGATTGTGACAACATGATACTGATAAATAATTTATAATAATGACAGCTAAGAACCATCATGTTTCAATGACCATGTGTTATTTAAGATGTAAACCTATTATTGCTAAAGCGTTTCGTTATTCTAAAGCATGTTTTACGAAATTCTTTATATTTCTAACAATACGTCGTACCTATATATTCCTTCTTGTCTTCCTTGACATCTCCACTTAACTTTATTTCACTTTTATCTTTCACTGCGAAAGCTAAAAATACGCCAAGTGTACTTTATCATCTATTTTGCCCCCTAGACTCTTTTATCTCTCCCAAGTAATTTTTCTGAGGGGTACAATCATAACAGTTTCCTTGTATCGCGGCCCATCCATCGTGCCTCAAGATATCGTCAAAGATCTCGTTCTCGGCAAGCCGCGAATACCCCCCGGCGAACGCGACAAGCGATCTCTTACACTCACCTGCGTAGGTATATACCCTGAGTGTTCCCTCGTCGGGGCGCTCGCGCTCACGCGCGTACACTTGTCGTCGCGCGTCACGGCCGTGCTCTCTTACAGGCTTTCCTTCTCAACCGCGGTTGCGATCGCGGAACACGGCACGCGGCGATGTACCTCACCGCGGAACGGCGTGCAACGGCGACGACGATGGTGATGATGACGGTGATGACAGTGATGACAGTGACAGTGATGACGATGACGATGACGACGACGATACACCGCACTGTTGGCGACTGATTGTGAGCCGCGACCGGCAGCAGGAGCGTTTCCCTCGCGCGCGCACTCGCGGCGCGAGCTCATTTGCGGCGGGTGGACGCGGGAAGACACGCGCGAATCTCGGCTGTGTCCGCTCGGCAGGGAGGCCGCGAACCTGCGGTAGCGGCGTGTGGTCCAGAAGCACTGCGTGTATGCGTGTCCGTCTACTTCACGCGCGCACCGTCCGGTCAGGTCCGACTTGTAGTGTCGCGTACGCGCGTACGGCGCGAGCTCTACTACAGACCTCAATGATTCCGCGTCAGCTGCTTGTCGCAGCTGCACTGAACACTGAAGTTCCGTTGCGACTGCCACACTGTGTTTGCGCGCGCGCGCGCGCGCGCAAAGTAACAAAGATCGCACGCGATCGCTGAGAGAGTGAGTGAGCGAGCGTTGGGTGGGGGAGGAGAAGGGAAGACATAAGAGCTAGCGGTGGTAGTAGCAGTGGTTGTGGCGGTGGTGATGATGGTGATGGTGCTGGTGATGGTGATGGTGGTGGTGGTGGCGGTGGCAGTGACGGTGGTAGTGGTAGTGGCAGTGGTAGTGGTAGTGGTAGTGATGGTGGTGGCAATGGTCACGGAGAAGGAGGAGGACGTCGCGGCGAGAGTGCTGCTCGAGTGGTCTTCCTCGCGAGGGAGATGGTGGTGGAGGAATTGGGCGCAGAGGGACGAGAGAACGGGTGAGCGCGCGTGCACGTGCGACGCGAGATCCGCGGAATGTGAATAGAGACGATTGTCGCAGGTGGGATCCGGGAGAGGAAAAAAAAGAGACAAGATATTCGATTAAACGTTCGATGTATTTGCTTTCTGTTGCGCGAGAGAGCAGAGTTCCGCAAACGTTCCACGAAAAGTACACGTGCTTGTAACTTTAATCATTTTTATTTCTAAAGAGATGTGTTTTCCATATACCAGAATTAATAAGTACTTAATTAGAAATACATGTATACATATGTGCCGCGAATGGTGACGCAGATGCATAAAAAATTATTTTTTCGCGGATGTTAATATACATTATATTTTACACATCTATATTTCAACGATGAATTAATAAAATCCAATCATATCAACATATCAACAAAAATAGAAATGTTTACATTAATTTATGATACACATTGATTTACATATTAATTTAATAACATGATATTAAACTTGCAAACTTGCAATAGAAAGTGGCAAACAGATATACGTCTTGTATGATGTATTGCCAAGTTTAGATTGACGCGATCAGAATGGCACGTGCGGAGCTGTACGCGCGGCTATGCAACTCGTAGCCGAATCCGTCCGGCACGTGTGTGCGTGCGTGCGTGTGTATGTATGGTGTATGCCGGCGATGGAACGCAACCGAACAAGTGGGATAGGCTTTCACGGCCTCCATGCGGCGGAGGATAACGGAGATTGTTGTGGATTATCTAGAAGCTTGTAAACTTTTATCCGCTGAGAGTTTGAGTCAAAAGGAATGTTGGTCCACCCTGAAGATTGACGAAAGACGAAAAGGGTAGCTGGACCGAAACGTAACGGAGTAGCAGAGAGAGAGAGAGAGAGGGGGAGGGGGCGGCGGCGAAAAGAGAAAAGCTTTAGTTTTCATTCTCCGCGCAAGTGGAAGGAGGAGAATCTCTTATGCTGCATGTACGCTCTTGAGCGGACACACAACGGCACTCACACCGCCGCATATTGACCGAACGAATCGCTGGGAAATACCAGAGGCCCACCAGAGACGAGAGTGTATATAACTTGGTATATGCGTGTGTGTTTATGTTGTGTATGCTTAACGACACGCCGCAAGGAACAGACCTCCTCGAGACGAGCCGAGTGCTCGTTCGCTTCGTTCCTCGAACTGAACGAGCCACGTTCGGAATGCCCGCTTTCACGAGGAGCACCGACAGATAGCCCATCACCTGGACCGCAGCTCCCGCACTCGATGCCTCCGAACTCGGCCCGCCGCGCCGCGATTAGATAAAAGCTTAACTTTCCCATTTACCATTTCAGCTTGACACCGTGCCGTGAAGCGCGCGAATTTATTACCGATTACATCAACAGTTTTCACAATCCTCTTTTGTATATGCATTTTTCTCAACATTGCTGGGATTAATATATATAAAAACATTTGATGCATATACATAACATATATGAAATATGTATTTATTAAACGTTTTGGAAAGCTCTATTAGCCCCATGAATAAAAAGCCCATGAGACTCTCTTTTTTTTTTGGATTTAACCCCCAAATGAAAATTTTATCCCGTAAAATTATTTCTCCTTGTCGCAATCTTTTTTAATTTAAACTCTTCCAAATCTGCATTGCAAGCTTTTTTATCAGGACCAATCTTTATCAATATTGATTAATCTTAACTTTGACTCTTACGTGAAGTGAAACGAGAGAGTTATACAGAAATTAGAAATAGAATTAACTCGTTGTCAAAGAGAATCATTATTGCTCAAAGCTTTTTATTCCTCACAATGCTGCAATGAATTACAATTACACCAACAGATATTTCTAGCATCTTTATCTAATTAATGTGAATATTTGAAAGATCTCTCTTTGAGCAAATCTTCACAGTCGGTCCTTGAGCGACGAGATGTGTAAATAAATCGTTTAATGATTGGGAGGTTGCAACAGACGTCTGACCATGCAAGGTCAAGTGGTTTCTTCACCGCGGCGATATTTGAACCTTCTTACGGTTCATTGATCTAAAGTATGGCTGATCGATGAGATATTCCAGCAAGTGTACTGTCTCAGGAACAACTAGGAAATTTGGCGGATGACAAACCCAATTGACTGCCACAAGACTATTGTAAAGCTTTTTCTCCGATATTACGTCGGTTAAATTAAGACAAGTTTGTAAGCACGTGAACAAAATATTTCATCTTGAATTTATAATTATCGTTTTCCGCTAGTCATAATCTTTTACGAAATAAGAAAGGTATGAATGCAAATGTATATTGTTACTCTCCCTCCCTCTCTCTCTCTCTTTCTACAAATGTCAAAGTTATGTGATATCGGGCAATGGGTAGAGTACCTATAGGATTCTTTTCTCCCTTATAGATCACTCACTATATCGTCATATAATCCGCAAAGAGAGACTGTTAACACACAGGTCGAGCGACAAAATATGGTCTCGCGTGATAAAAGATTGAGCTACGGTCAACTCACACTCGATTATTGTACAACATATCGAAGACGCTTATCGAGGGATAGGATCCACCGTCTCCGCTCTGTCTCTCCCGCCGAGTTTTATTCTTCGCGTGCGCGGCTGTTAACGATCCGAAAGTATCTACCTGACTGCCTCGTTACCTCTCTTCGTGGAAGCGCACCCTTGCTCTTTCGTAGGAAGAAACCGAACAAGAGAGAAGACTGCTTCTCTCAAAGAGCTGTCTTTCTATCAAGTGCGAGGATTACTAATCAAATGTTAACGTTACGTCTTGTTACGTCTCGTCGCCTTCCTTTACATGTATGATGTATATCACTTCACTGTGTTATATAATAATTGTATTATATTCTGCGGCCCGCGGTACCAAACCAAACGCTATTAAGAGTTGTCGAGTGACATCAATTGAATAACTTGGTTTGTTTAGCAAAGTACCATGTGAGAAAACAAGGCCGATCTCTAGTCCTCTTCCAATCACCTATATCACATCTTACGTATGCTAATTCGTCCTCCCCAAAAAACCTGTTTATCCTCCACTCGACCACTCAACACGCTGGCCATTAGAGAGTGATAGATGGAAAAAGAAAAAAACTTTTATGTCATTTTAAATTAATCACGCTTGATATGTCAAGATTTCATTCGTGCTAACTTTACATCACTAGCCTACTGTGTCCCCAGGCTCAATCGTTAAATTCTTCAAACAATCTTCGACAATCATGACTCTTGTGCGCCAACTTGTTACACACGTCAGCTGTGATTGCGCTCGGCCGTGGAAAGTGTGTATATAAGATCTTGCCTATTGTTTGCTTTTGCTTTCTTTTCGCGTAACGGGCGCAAGGTCGCTTGGATTCCGCGCGTGTCCTCCGCTTCTTTCGCGCTCGGCCGAAACGAGGAGAAGAATTTCACGAGCGTGTCTGTGTGCCACATTTGAAAGGCCCGCCTTTCTTTTTCTCTTCCCAGCAAGAGATCATGATCCCTTCTTTTTTTGCAACTCCTCCCTTTCTCCCGTTATCCATCCATCTCTTTTTCTCTCTCTCTCTCACACACACACACACACACACGCGCGCGCGCGCTCTTTCTCCATTTCTCTTGCTCCCCTTGACCGAAACAACGTTCACCCGTGCGTGTGTGTGGCCGGATAATTAATCGCGATTTATTCGCCCCGACATTGTTAATTTTAACGAGCGGCGAAATATTTTTATTGGGTGCTTGAGCCGCGCCGCTCGAGGATAATTTGTACGCAAATGCGCCTTTAATTTAATTTATTTACGATGCGGAACGCCGGGTGCCGGTATATCTGGCGCGCTTTTTTTCCCAGTCGAAACAGCGGTGTGTCGTAAACCGCGATTTGCTGCTTCGCGCTGGCTCGCGAGGTGCACGTAAATGTGGCGACGAGTCGCTTCCCTGTACAGTTTTACTGCGATCGTTTATCGCAAAGGAGCGATGAAGGCTGCCACTTTCTATCTTTAAATTTAGTGTTTTATTAACGTTCCTTTTTATTTACGAACTGAGAAACAACCTTGGCTAAATTTGAAAAAAAAAAAAAGAAAAATTTTACTAGTTTCTTTTACAAAGTGTAAAATACACCAAGTATATCGATAAGAATTCTTCAATTGAATCACCTGTGTGCATCATCGGAACAACACTAAACGATTTTCCATAGCTTCTAGTTGAATTAGTTTTTTCGAAAGAATTGAACGTAATACTGAACGGCTTTGTCGGTGAATGACAAATAATATGCTTAAAAATAAATCTCAAAAGTAGCAAGAGAAATCTGTTTGTTCTAAGTTTGTTCAAAACTGTTAAAATCTTGATTACATCTTAATGCATGAAATGCATTATGGAAACTTGAAAATTATTTTCTTTCACGTGGTGGAGAGCAAATTTATCTTTCGTTACTGCGTTCATCGTCACTTTTTTTCGAAATAACCAGTTTAATTTTTGCCACATTTAATCTTTCACGCTTTCACATTTTTCGCACACATGATCTCATACACATGCAAATGTGATTCAGAATATAGATATTATATTCCACGAACAATTATCAGAATATATGTCCACGAAAGCGTAATCGTCTTATGTCGTGGATGCGCTTTCCATTTGCGTTAACCACGCAATCTTCTAGAATGTGCGCGTGTCACGCGAATCGTTAGATTATTAAAAAGGAGTGATACGCACGACCGGAAGTGATTCACGATGGTGTCGTCGTGTGAGTCGGCTTAAAAGGAAATCGCTAGTTCTAAACTTGTTGACAGCCTCGTAACGTCGCAGTACATTTGTGACACGTTGATATGGTTACGATACTAATGACAATTAGTAGGGTAATAAGCGGCATCTTAAATTGCACGCGCGCGCTACAAACAAGGAAAAAGATACTTGATTAGAATCCTTTTCGAGCGCAGCATTGTTAGATTTATCTCTGATTGATTGAGAGAGAGAGAGAGAGAGATATTCGCAATCTCAAATAAAAAATAAATATACCTATCGAACGAAGCAAACGCATGCATTCGATATCAATCTTCCAGCACGCTGCTTCCCATATATACATACATACACGCAGGCATAAGTACGTATCGCGCGTACTTTGCTTATGGCAAGGTCGTTTCGGGATATTTCGCACGCGCCAAACACCTTTCGCAGCCTCAAAAGGAGAGCCTCGTACTCGCGACGCGACGGTCGCTGGATCGATTTGCTTCGATTCCTCAAGCGCCTCTGCGCTAATCCCGGCACTAAATGGTCCTTCTATAATTCGATATGAACTACTATTACCTCTATTCTTTATGATGACCAATAATGAGGAAAAGAATGATATAATCTTTTCACTTGTCCTATATAAATCGGTTACAATAATGTTATTGTATATTTATTAAGAATCAAGATCATATTTTGCATGTACATACTTTGGCTATGTTCAATTTGCGATATTCTGTGCGGCGATTTAATTTGACTTTTAATCACGAAACCAGTTCATTTATTTATATTAAGAAAGAACTAAATAATTCATACGTAACAATTACAATTTGTTATTAAAAGTATACATATAATATTGTACATATCAAATACATTTCGAAGAAAGGAAGGAGGAAGAGAGACTCTTTCTCTTTCTTTCTCACGTCGATGATTAAAATTAATAATTTAAGAAGTAAAAAAATATATTTGGCGTACACTTATACATTTCATACTTATTTAAAAATACAAAGTTCCGCTGTGGTGTTTGTTTTGAGCGTATGTCATGACATATAAAGTATATACATGATGTATACGCAAAGTCACCGCGTTACCATTCGTATTAGTAAGACTCGAGTCGACAGGCAGCTCCGTATGTCGCGTTATTATCCTTCGAGAGGCGATCGCGACAGGGCGAACGCGGGCGAATAAACAACGATCCTTATCAAGCCGCGCGGTTAATAACGTTTTACCGTTTGTAACGAGAAATGATACGTAATTATTCATGATTATTACAATTATTTTGCGCGATTCACTTCTACAAATTTAAATTACGATACTTTGTCTCAATAAAATATAGTCTCAATAAGTAAGGAAAAGAAAAATGATAGGAATTAATATAAATTATTCTTGATTTTTACATCGACAACAAGCATCGATATAATTGTTTTTGTAATTAACTTAGATTCAACGGTGTCGTGTAATTTTTGCGATAGATGTACATCGTTTATCGTTTTTTTGGCAACGTAGCGCGTACGATGTACGAACCGGATTGTACGGCATAACAAAAACGTCATCTTTTACCAATAATTATCAATATACCAGAACGAAAAGATTCAACGTGAATTCAATAAATATTTCATTAATATAAAATAATTTATAAAATATTTTATTAATACATGTATAATTCATTAAATATTTCGGAGCGGAGGGGTAAACACGTCGGCTGGCACGCGGTCTTGGCGTTTATTTTTGTGACGTATGTACAGCGTGCTATTGTTCACAAAGTGAAGTGATTGCCATTTTCGCGACGCGACTCGAGCCGACAGGTAGCTTCTTGAGTGTGTCATCGCGTTCGTCGCTCTCGAAGCACTATTATTTCTTGCGAACAATGATTTGTTGTTAGTTATCACTTGGAGTAATTAATTAATTAACTCTTACGATTCATAATGATTAAGCGTCAAAACATATTTCACATGTATCATTAATACGATTCGTAAGAATCGATGTAGATATTATAAGTGATGGGAAATTCCACATTGTGACATTTACGAATGACAATTACATCTTCAATGACATTTAGATTCAAACGTATCTTGCGTTATCCTTAATATTTTTCGCCAGTTTAAACATCTTTTTTTTCCATCATTTTTTTTTACACGCAACGAATTGCGGTTAGCTCGAATGATTTAAATAACGGAAAAATCATTTATTAATATAATGTTTATTTAGTAGCAATTATATTATGCATTGCGCGTAGTGTATAGGGAAAAGTGTCACGTATGATTATAATTAATTTGTGTCTTTACCAGGGGACATATGTGTATGAAGAAATTTTGGGAAGAAGGAGGCACGCTGTGCGAGATATCGAGATGACAGCAGAGCAACAACGGAGTACGTACATAATCTATTTCTCATGTGATATTTGTTTTTCGAGTATTGTAATTATTTTATTATAAAGAGAATTCTCTCTCTCTCGTGTTTTCTCAATACACTTTCTAATATGAAATTCATAACGACAACAAATGTTTCATTCACAATGTTTAAACGTCAGAAAATAAACTCTATTCTCTATCCAAATACTGCAAGTTATCGATCACGATACCTATGTATTTTTTAAAGAGCAAAGGGTATCTGACTCGAGTGTACTAATCTAATAAGTTTATCTATTAGGAATGAAATGTGACTCATTGCGATTTTATCACGCGGCGTGCTCACGCAACTTTTGTCTCGCAGTAAGGGAGACGAGAAAGAGAGAGAGAGAGAGAGAGAGAAAGAGAAAGAGATGGCGTCGTGATTTCGACGGAAAAGAGGCACGTGCACCATGCGAAGAAAACGTTCCAGCTTCGCGCGCACGAGTCTGTAACCCACTAATTTGTTTGAGCAGAGGGCAAATAAACGGCATCGTGGATAACGTTACGCAGATGCACAGCGCTGGGCATAATCACCACTGCCGTTGGTTTCTTTGAAAACTCTGGGTGTCGCTGGTTACGTGTTCCTAATAAATACAAGCCGCTCGATGTTTCATACATCGCTCTCGTCATTAACAATCTTCCGCGATGACTAGCACGTCAGGATCGACGACGTGTTCTTCTTTATCGAATAAAAGTTTCTTATCGCTCAATCTCAATCGGGAAAACAGAATTTGCTGTGTAATTAATCGATACGAATAATTTTCCGCATATCTTCGGAAAGGAAAATTAATTTAATTCTCATATTACATATAACGTTTCACTCATTTCAATTTAATGTAGGTAGTAAGTAATTGAACAAAGAGAATTAAATTAATATTAGCTAATAATTATAAAATAATAAAAATAATTCTGTTTCTTTCGTAAGGACTAACTGAATTTTATCTCCCATTTTTTCAAACTTTCTCTGGCATTTACGGAAATAGAATGCTCTAAAGTACTCTAGCTTTGGAGAAAGAAGCAACGACTGACGTGAGCGTGCTGATTTGCTGCGACAATATAATAAACGACATATATAATAAAATCGAAAATGATTTAATTATTCTTGAGAATATGAACTTTTCATAATTTAAATTCTCATTTTCTGCTAAACTTTGTTTCTTTGTGTCATTGCTGTAGCAAATGAACGATATACATGTACAATATTTAGCTTGAGAAAATGAAACTATCCTCTGTTATATCGCGATCACAATTGGGTATTTAGGCGGTTCTTCGACGATGATAAAATATAGCCGACAGTAATAGTAATTCTATTTTTGTTCATGTATGCTGCTGCTTAACAAACAGAATAAAAATTAAGGACGCAGTTTGGCGTCTACGATTCTGGCAATTTGCCTTACGCGGAATCGCTAATTTCTCTGCCGATTAACAGACCAGGGCTGGCGTGGTCTCACCACTACGATCAACTTCCCCGAATAAGTTACTACCGGATTTGTTTTCCCAGCCGAATCTCGCTCGCGTTGGTGCGCAGCGAGCGGTCTGCCGCGCCGCGCCACGCCGCGCCGTGCGCCGTAAGCGAAAACACATAATGCCGCGCGCGCCGAGGTAACGTCTATTTTCGGTTTAATTGGTTACATTAAGCCTCTGGCAGGCCGGTTAATTTAACGCAACGGCGACGTTGGTCCGCCGCTCATTATCGCGCGGTGATCGAGCGCGTAATTTCCCTCTTGCGTCCTCGCGTACGTTGCACTCTCGCGCAATTTTTCACCGATCAACGAACAAGAGCAGCGTTCTCCATTTTGCGGTTTTTGTCGTCGCGCGCGTCCCGCGTAATGAGCGTCTTTACGAGCGCTATCGAACGCGCCGCCGAGTTGTAAATTTCACAAGTGAGAATTGCAGAAATGAGTCATTGGCATATCTCTGTCTTTGTATCCAGACTCCGACCTCCATCGTTCGTTCTTGACTTTGAATTTTCGTCAAGTCGTCGCGTCTGGTACGAACGAAGCTGTGAACGAGAGGCGCGGCAGCATTCACACCAGATTTACAGGCCATTAAAGCGAAAATAATCTTTTCCTTTAAATCAGTCGGAAAGCCACCAAGTACGGATTTTCTTGCCGACGAACCTTGGATAAGACGTGAATCCCTCGCGACACTTTGCGGATATTCGATCTAAATGCGAATCGCGCGCGCGGCATGCGCGGTACTCATTTAAAATTGCTTACTGATAGTAATGGCTTGCTAAGAGCTTAATATACATGACAGGGTAATGATTTAGAAAATTGAGAAAAATCTTAAGTAAACGAATAATTTTAAAGATGAATTAATAGACTCGTTACTTTTTGTTGCATTTAAATGGTACGATATATATGTGTAAACGTACATATGTGTATAAAAATTGAAAGAAAAAAATTTAACAAAGCCGAGATTTTATTTAGAAACGTTGAAACGTGCGTAGTTGGATCGACAGGTAAAACTACCTGACTAACACGGCAATATAATCCTATGGAGCGGAAAAAAAAAATGATTATCGGAAAACCGATCTCTCCCACTGCAGTTTCCGCGCGAGATAAATAATTCGACGAATGCATTCTCTCAGTCGTTTCTATTCATCATCGTTCGGCTTTTTGCGTTCGACTGCACACGGCAAATAGCGCAATACGATCGAGTTTTTTCCCCAGATGATTCAGCAGATTCGGACGATTAAGTAGGCGAACCTTTCAGAATCAATTTTGCGGTCGGCGCGCGATTGGCGGCGCGATTGGCTGCGCTTCTAATTACGTTTCCTAATCGAACATTATCTATGCGCATCAATGTTCTGCGTCCGTTCTTCATTATGCTCCCATTGATTATGCCGCATCGTATGTCATCACTTTGAAAGTGATTGCAAAGAAAGCGCATCATATACGTTACATACCTGTTTGTGGCCAAGAGCTTACATATATTACAATTACACTATAAATTTTTATTTTCTCTCCTTTTTTTTCTTTTTTAATAGTTGTATATAGATATGTACACAACTATTAAATATAAATAATTTAAATTTAATAAAATATAAATAATTTAAATTAAATATTATAAATATAAATATTTATAATAATGCTGTATATCTATACACAAATTGTATATAGATATACAGCATTATTATAAATTCTAGAAATATTTGCATTAAACAAATATAGAAGAACAAGTGTAGACGTAATTTTTTAATTTTATTTAATATTTCATACCTGGTCGCATTAAAACAAAATTTAGTGTGTTATTTATTCAAAGTATACGTATATTGCCAAAGCATGATTTGGGTTTATTTTCGATATTTTGTCTAAAGATATCCGTATATATTTATTGCTATCCAGTAGTGTAAATAAATCTGACATGTTTGACAAGATGGGAAATCTAACTAATAAGCGTGATAGGCAAAAGGTAAGGAGCTACGTGAAAATTTCTACCTCAGCGTGTCCTTTCTCGCTAAACAAACAAACTTTGCCGAAAAGAAATTCGGACAAAGGTATCAATCTTAAGACATCTCTTTCGGCTTCGTTTGACAGGGCAAGAGATGCTTATCGAAGAATCGAGGCGGGTCTCTTCTGTATTCCGGGTCATCTGTAGCTATAAGCCAGCTGCGATAGGTATATGTTTAGAGTAGGAGCGAAAGAGCGCGGTAATTGGACGGAAGCTATCAATTATCGAAGGACGAGAGAATCCTGGGAGAGAAGCCCCGGCGGTTTTCGGTCACTCCCGCCCTCTTTCCCTGCCTCGTTAGCCTCTGATTACCGATCTCTCTCTCTTTCTCTCACGGTGGCTTAACTCTCAAACATCGCTATTGGTGGTCCCGGAGTTGCAAGTTTAGCAAGGTGGTCCGGTATTAAATCATAAAATGCCAGCAGGAGAATGGAATGAGAGAGAGAGAGAGAGAGAGAGCGCATCCTTCCATCGAAATTTTATTGCGGCGGCAACTGACGTGCGCCGTTGAGGGTCCCTTGTGATGCGCCGCCCTGCGCTCGTCCGAACAATCGACACGATTATTCACGCGGAATGATATTTGATTAAAGTAGCATCTTAATTTCCAGTCGCTCGTAAATCATTGTCGCTTACGGTATAATTTCTGCTGTCGAGAATACATTTTCGTTGTATTTGCAAATAGGCGGATGATAGTGAGATAAAAGATGCTCCAAATTTGAAACAACCGAGCAACGTCGCGTCGGTTTTCTCCGTGTCTCTGGTTTTATCACGACCTCTCGTTTGCGTAACTGCGACCTCATTTACGATACGATCTCGATTATAAAGAGGAAGAACGTTGCGGCTTGTACGACCTGCGTTTCTGTACAATCTTGAATCCGTTTCCGGTAATGGCGTATCCTGCGGTAGACTTGGAACGTACCAATTTAGAACGAGACGAGAAATTCCTGTTGGCTGTTGCACACTTGATTAATTCATCTGTATAATTTGTTATTTCACTGCACAGTCATCGCGGACAAGCATCATTCCATTATACATACATATATTTGTCGATTATATTGATATTCGTATGCAAGATGTCCCAAAACTAGTTGTTAGATATGCGTGCATCGAGACGCGTTTGATTTTAAACATTGCAAATATTAAAAGGATATTTTAAAAAAATACGACAAAATAAGATAAAATGTGTTTACTCCTTAAGGATTTTATAATATGTCATTTTCTTATTAATTTATTTTTTTACATAGAATCGTCTTCTTTTCAAGATTTATACTACCAGTTCTGGAATAGCTTATCAAATTTATATGTCATGATTGTACAACTTTAACAATCAGGAATTACTGCAAAGTAATATAGTATTAAAGAACCAGAGAGAGAGAGAGAGAGAGAGTGTGTGTGTGTTCAGTCAAAAATATTATTTCTTTTACTTGTGATAATATGAGAAAATATTTTAAGTACATAATTTAAATTTTTCCAAAGACATGAGGTCAAATCTTTTGTTTGCTATCGCAAAGAGATACCACACAATTCATCACTCATCTACTTGGAAATGTTTTGTTCATCCTCTTTGTCAGTAATTAATAATTCACGTCTCTGAAATGAGCCGTACAGAGTAGCGCTAAAAAACTTCAAAATAGAACATTTAAATTTTTTAAGATTTTATTTAAAAAAACGACCAAGAACTAACTTGTGATACAAGTATGCTCTATCGAGTATTTTGAGAAAAGTCTAATTGTGAGCTTATCATCAGTAAATGATTGGCGGATATTTTTAGAGTATTGAAATGTAGTATATTTTATAAATATTTTAGATAACGATGGACTTTTTACGAGTGAATAAACATGTGCACATGTAAGATAGCGATCTCTTAGACTATTTGTGTAACAAACTAAAAGTTAGCAAGATAATCAATTTCTTCGGTATTTTTTGTCATATTTTAACAATACATAAGTTTCTCAGACTCTGAAAGCTCCGATTTGAGACCTCGAGCTTCCCTCGAGGGAAGTAGGTAGTCATCTCGGTGCAGTACCGTTTCTTTTCGCTCGGTGGTACCAATTAACTTGCCGACAGACTGTTTCACGGGCGACCGCGGGTATTGGATTCCGCTTGTACGCGCCCCATACAATATGCATCTTCATTCGGGACCAGTTTTTCTGCGTGTGCGCATTTAAAAAGTCACCTATCTGGATGCGACGCGACGCATCGGAGCGCATATTGCAGATACATGTCGAGACACAAGAGAATCCTATATCCTATCCATAATCGTGCGCGGCACGACTCGGCTCTTTGCCACGTTCTCATGCCGCGCAGAGATCGCAGAAAGCCGTCCTGCCTCTCGGATCTCTCTGCTAGTTCTTCCGGGAAGGTCGATCGCGCAAAGCCGCAGGCGAGTTTCCACGTAATCCGGTGGGGTGACCGAGGGAAGACGAAGGGCCGTACGCTAGCTCGCTCGCACGCACGCCAACGCTCTCGTTCGGAATTTAATAGCGTTTAAAGACCCCGATAGGCGAACCGTCGCCATCGCTGCGCGAGATACGCCTTTTTGCGTCTGCAAAAATTGTTTATTCACGAAGCCCTCTTAAATTGCGCCACTTATCTCGTGAGAGAGAACGTTGAATCGTAGTAATCGTGCCTTATTGCGCATCGACAATTTTTAAGTTTCATTTAAACGACGACGTTATGAGAAACCGCATGTTTTTGTTACAGCAGAAAATTACCAGAAAAATTACTTCCTGCCACGATCTTTCTCCTTGAAGGATTATTAATTCTCTATAATTTAAGTAGAATCAGCGATATACAAAATGTACCAGAAGAAAATTAATCGTATATTATCATACCATTTTTTTTTTCATTCGGATACTACTTGGAGTATGTTTTTCCGCCCCAGTTGCAGCTAATTAGTACGTGTCAATTGACTATGTTCACTATGTCAATTGAATATGTAATATGCTCGTGTTATACTTGCATTCCGTTCGGATTCTGGTAGATGTAGAATTCATACACACAAACACACACACACACACACACACACACACACACACACACACACACACACACACACACACACACAATTTTTTTCCCTGAAAGACGCACGCGATTGTTTAAGATTCGATACAATTTTACTTTCGATAAAATCTAAAATGCTAGACTGAATAAAAAAATACGCCATAAATAAAATTAAAATGATTACTAGATGATAAAAAAATTTATTCTCTTAGTAGGTCTGATTTTTATAATAAATTCGGCAAAGAACAAAGTTATTCTATATGTGATTCTTTATCATGTGAGTCATCTAGATATTCTCTTTGTGAAATAAAAAAAAACATTTCTTTCCTTTTGTGTGTCTTTCTATGACATATATCTTATCTTTTTCATTTTCTTGCT
>JAJVSH010000131.1:137377-169818 GCA_021460005.1 Tetramorium alpestre
TATATATATATATATTGTATATATAAAATAGATTCTTGTCCGTTTTCGAGTTTTGTTCGAACAGAGGACAGCTCTTACACCCTGTGGAGCAGGAATTCACTAAAGAAAGCATTCCAGATACTTCAGATTAGGCTTTTATATTTTAACATTGTTTTATAATAATCTGTTTAAGTTGAAAAAAAAGTCTCAAGATAAAGTCGATAGTCTGACAGGTATAATCTGTCTTACAGGTCTTGTAGTTTTTTCAATATGTCCCGCAATGACTCTCTGCTATGGCTTGTATTTGCCTTTAAAATATCTCTAATACAAATCATTTTTTTCAATTTGCAAAATGGCTGACATTTCTCGATAAAAAGTGATATCATGAATAATAGGCGGTTTTCTTTGGTGTTGAATGGAGTGTTGTTTTTATTTCAAGTCATTTATTATTACCGAGTATAATAATCTTTGTCGAAGTTAATTCGAGGAAGGAATGGTGATTGTCGGGAGCGGGACGAGTTAGAGGAAAGGTCGCATCTCTCGTAGTGTCGAGTGACAAACACGTAACACGCGAACCTTCTTCAGCACTTCCTCTCAGGTACCTTTCTCGGACTCTCTCTCTCTCTCTCCTCCATTTGTCTCGTTTATCGTCCTTCTAACTCGCCCGCAGCATTCTTTTACCGTAGTGTCTACTGTAGTTTTTGCGAGCCATGCCGCGTTTACACAAGTCAGCGGGAAGTCAAGTGGCTTTTTCAATAAATGGCAATAGAAAAATATGAGCGAGTCGGTCATTCTAGACTTCTCGGCCTAGGTATTAGCTTGGCATAGTCGCGGCATGCAAAGGGCAAATTCTGTTTTACTAACAATTTGCACATAAATCTTTTCTAAAACACTATTTCTAAACACTGTCAAGTAGTTCGCGCTTGGAAGGATTTTTGTTTCAGGGTTTTTTAGATACTGAGAGTTTTAGGTTTACGCCGAATTCTTGAAATAATTTTGACTGTAACAACTATCTCTTCGTAGCGAAGATACTTGTAGTACGTTAAGGTATCTCATAAACTATACATATAAATTATTTACTTTTCGCTACATTATTTCGAAATTGTACTCTTTATTCAATACTCTTTATTCAAATATTTCATGAGAACTTTTAATAGAAATTTTATTTCAAATTTAAATTAGAATTATAATTGTAATTTAATATAAAATCAAACAAATTAAATGTGAAAAAAGACGGTATTTTACTACGGTATTTTACGGTTGCAAAAAAGATGATTAATCGAGAAAAGAAAAAAATCATATACAGTTTATAAAGTTTGTTAACATTTTATGCGTAATAGTCGGATTGATCGATTTCTTATAAAAGCCTTTCCTCCAAAACATTTCTGGCCAAACGTCGAATCAACCTTTCTTTGTGTACTCTCAATCGATTACGCACATAATCTATTATACAATATTTACGAGAATATTTTAGATTTACCTTTTTCGTTAGACAAATAATACGAAGGAACACAGCACTAAGCGATGCGTTGATCGTTTGTGCCATCGCATCGCTTGGAAACTTGGAAAACTAGAAACGCGGCAATACGCGTCGAAGCCTGACCTCTTCGATGAACTCTCCTCCTTTTCCCGAAGTAGCGATGACGACCGATGGTGAAATACGAGTCAACCGTCAGGCTTTTTTTCTGAATTTCCTCCAGCAAACCAATGAATGATAAAATGATATAATAACATAATGTACAGCCTGTAATTTTCTTTCCACACCTTCGGAGTTGTCGCCGATTTATTCCGCATTTATCGTTTTGTCACATTTTTTTTCTTCGAGCTTGTAACGTGTGCCTCGGGCGATCGATTGATCGATCGATTCACCTGAGATACGGAAATATTCTGTCTTGAAAGTGGCATCTTTTTTACATCTACACAACTTTTTACGTTGCTGTGCGAAATAATTGGCGATTCGATGTGCCATCACTTCCTTTGGATTTTTCAAGGAAATTATCAAGATCAGAATGCCTGTACTAGAGATGGAAAAACTTTCGAGAGGAATATATCCTAAAAATTAATGGAATAACTTTTATCTTTATGACAAATTCTTTAATTGTAATTTAAATGTGCTCTTGACTAAATCATCGAAGTAATCATCGGTAACTCTTTAGGCTATATCTAGAGCTATTTAAATTAATTGAAAATCACGCAGTAATAACTGTTTAAATCCAAACTGTTTAAATCCGTTTTTTTTACAAAATCTAATTTAAATTACGGTTCGCGAGATTTAATGTTGAATATCTGAAAAAGCCATAGTAGCTTGTCCCAATTCTTCTTGAGATAAGAATTCCAATTTATCCTCATAATGAAAAAAAAAAATGCATTATTGAGATTAAAGCAAAATAAGGTCGATAGTTTTGGAGAACTTTGCGCTCGAATTGTATTGACAGTATGCCAATATAATTAAACATTACGGCCGTAAAGGCTTACATCATTGCAACATTGTTGCATTGTTTACGCGTTGATACCCGGCGGTTATTCGCTAATGTTCGCCGCAAGGCGCTTCGCCGAACCGCAAAGCTCTGCGGCTACAAATATTTCAATCTGTTACATCAGTAGCCGCAACGGAAAAGTGCTGCCGTCTAAATATTTGCCGAGCACTTCGGCAAAGGTTACTCGGACCTCGTGATTATTTGTTTCTTCACGCTCGTGGGAAGCCGCGTACGGAGCGGAGCACGCATCTGCATGCGCGCGCGAGAGAGGTTTCTTTCACGTCGTATGAAATCGCCGCGTGCGGCATGCCATGTGTACCTGACGCGAGTATAAAAAAAAATTAAAACCTCACTCGAGAGAAGCATTAAATCTTGTCTATTGATTTTCGTTAATTTTAAAATTTATAAAAAAATAAAAATAATTGTCTTTGAAGAGAAGCAAGACGTACAAAACGTCGCGCGGTATTTGATGTGTATTACGACGGTGTAGCAAATATTAATAATAGAAACGCAGAATCTATATTTATACATTTTAATAGAGCTAGACAACTGTGAGAGTATAAATTTTAATTCAACATTCGCGTTACAGTAGATGCACGTTGCTACAATCACAGTGACAGAATTGATTGATTTCTATTCTGGGAATTTATTAATTTCATTGATTCGCGATTCTTGATAACGGAAGAATCGAATAGAAGCGCAGAAGTGTGTTCTGCTCGTAACAACAGTGTATGTACACGTTGGTTAAGTTGAGTAGTGTCTTTCGTGTCGCGGCGGGATGTCGTATCGGAATAGTGCGTGTGCGGCCCAGGATGAAAAATTCTTACGATCCTTTCCATTCTACGCGGGGCGAGCACTTTGCATAACATTACACAGAGAACGCTCTCGCAGGAAAATTATCGCGAACAAAGCGCATGGCTGTTATTGGTCCCGCCGAGTTAAACACATACCCTCCCGTCTCGTACATTCTTCCCATTAATTAGCCTCGAAAAAGCGGAATCGTGGCGCCAGCTAGTGAATCACTCAAACTATACGTTACGCTGTTCGACTTTGCCTATTTCAATAATATGCCGCAGGCGGTGGAATAAAATTATCGCCGCAGCGCCGGCGTGTGTAGACTTACGTAAACCGTCTGTCCGACTTGGCGTAGCTGTGCATAATACGTCGTATATTGCACCTGCGTAGCGTATCGATATCGATGCATGCGCAACGCGGCGCCAAGATACGGCCAATACGCACAGTACTATTCCTCGAGATCTCGTGAAGAATGCTGAAGCGATCGATCAAGTTTCGATTCAACGAATTTCGGGAACCCACTTCACACTTTTTTCTCTCCTCCATCCACCTCTGTTCGAAAAATTTCCGTGTCCCCCTTTTTTTACGTTGAGAAATTTGCGCGACTAAAGAGTCAAGGAAATTTTTATATATCTTTTAGAGATTTGCAGAAAATAGAAATTTCTCTATCGGGTAATGTGACGATTTTTAAGAAGGTGCGCTAGCTTCCAATTCGTTCTCGACCATCTCGGCTTCTCGATAGGTGTCGAGGCGTTCAACCGCGTGTACCAGACGTTTCTTCAACTTGGTGAATTCTTTGGTGGACGTCATTTTGTTTAGCGTCGTGGGCTTCGCATCTAAATGACTCATACCTTTTCTCGATGTAGATCGTAGAAAAGCGCTTAGATTGACATCAGCGATCTCTTCCCAGTCCTGAGAAACCGATTGGTCGAATGTTTCAAAAAATCAAGTAAAAGACAATGATATTGCGATTATATTACAAATGACAACGAAATCTCTACATGAATGACGGAGCAAATTGATCATACTACGTCTTCCAGGTGTAGTTTTGTAAAATTGTACTTTCTATATCCCATATAAAAAAATATCTAATATATATAAGTATATATAGCAATTAATCATTTAGAGAAATTAATTAATTAGTTGTTAACTAGCTGAATATAACATATAAATCAAGTAGAACATATAAATCAAGTAGAGTTGATTAAATCGAAATCATTACTTGCAGTAGTCGGATGTAAATATTTTAACCAATATGAATATTTGGAGCGAAGAGATTGACTATTACGCGTCGCGATAGAGTACTTACAAGCTCGTCGCGTAGTTGCGGCTCGAATCCGATCGCGGCTTCGAGCATCGCATACTTATCATCGTTTACATTGAGCCGCAACAGCAGGAGCAGTAACCTCACGACGGACCGCAGACCATGGCCGACGCGTTCCCGTTCCTGTAACAGCCCAATTATCGCGTTACATCATCCCGGGACTGCACGGGATGGGTCGCCAATCTGTCCGAACGATGCGAACCGAGATTTCAGACAGAAGTCGAAGTAATATCGGTATAATTTTGACAAAGTCAGATGCTCATTTACTCCTCTTACATTTATTATAATTACACGTTTATGTTTTCTATATCACTGAAGATCAAGTGCATGCTTAACTGTAACACTTTTAATTGACTGTATAGTTCTCAGAATAATCCCCGAAGAGAGATTGATGCTAGAATATGAAAGTACGAATGCTCCTTAACTTATTTTCATTTGCTTCAACATATTTCCGCAATGTGGAAGTGTTCACTCTCGTGTTTCTTACTTTCTCCAAAATAAACTAACAAATTATAAATTTTCATAATTATATAGGGGATAATTTTAAAAATATATAGGAGAGAGAGAGAGAGAGAGATGATTTCAAAAATTATAAAGTTGCTTCACAAAACCTGATGAAATTAATTCGGATGAATAAATCATTTTTTACCGGTCTGTTCCGTTGTGTTTGCAATTCAATCATTCAAGCGAAACGATCCCTCTCGCGTCAATGTCTTTCCCTTTATTATCTATCTAAACATAGCTCTGCCGCATATCGCGCGGATCGGCGCGGGCGCTTACATCGAATTCCCTTCTCCGGAGTGCCATAAATCTCGCAAATAATAACCCACTCGAGCGCGACGAGAGGGATCGAGTAACGATCACGGAGGCAAGTTGATACAGTTTCGCGAAACCGCCATCGGTGCGATTGCCATCTCCGCTTCCAGATCGGCGCGCGATAAAACAGCCGCGTATCGCCCGCCAAGTGGCTCTCGCGTGTTTTATACGGCCGTACGAGATTATGGTCACCGCTCTTTCTCTCTCTCTCTTTCTCTCGCCGTCGCTGTCAGCGTCGGGTGAATAAGCGAGGGCAACTACAGCGGGCAATTACAGCATGCGCGACTCTCTCGCGAGCATTATCCAGACAAGCAGATTCTGAGACTTTGGTTGAATTGCAGTGCCCGTGCTAGAGAGTGCTTATTGCACTTTTCTGATGAAGACACATATAAATTAAGAATAGAAATTCTTGTAATTAATTACACGTAACAGAACGTGGGAGTCTTTATATCTCAATTTTCTTTCAGAAAACAATTTAAATTAAATTTCGTAGACATTAAAAAAAGATTGGCATGCAGCAAGATTTCTACTGTTTTAAATGTTAAAAAAAGTTCCGAGATAATGTAATTTTAATCTTTTCTTAATGTAACCACGAAAGATTGGGCATTACTAACTGCGTAGCTATAAAGGAATGAAAATTTATTTACAAAAAGTTGTTTCAACAATTTTATAATAAGACTTGCGATTTGCACCGGACACGTTGAGACAGAAGTTTGAGTTGAATGTTTGAGCGAACAAGTAAGTACGTTGTAAATGAAAGAGAATCAGTAATTTTATTTAGTTATTAGATTTTATTAGGAGGATAGAAGACCGTGGTCACATACCGTTCGTGCGATCGCGAGATCATCCAGAAGCGCAAAGATCGCGCAATAGGTCGACTCTAAGAGGAACGGCAGTCCGGTCGCAGCCAGAGACCGGGTGTTCCGCTCCCTCACGGCACGCAGCATCCTCCTTTCGATGTTTCTCAACTGAGTCGACAACAACCCGATCTCATTCTGTACTTGTAAACGAAAAAAGCATTCTGAGCAATTAAGAGAGAAATAGGGGGAGGGTAATTAATCGATGGCAACGGTAATGTTAATGAATCGGATGCCGCCAACGCCGTCACCGACTGTGAGAGGAGCTGATTTTAAATCTTATAATGAGCTTGAGTGGGAGGAAGGGAGAGTTAAACAGAGATAAGAGAGATAAGAAAAATTCTGAGAATGTATTTGTGCGAAATCTTTATAAGGGAATTTTTTTAGTTTATTAAAGCTCTAATTTTCTTGCAAGATTAAGGATGAAAATTGAAATCAAAGTTGAAAGATTAATAAAAAAAAAACGAGAGAAGGACAAATGTTTAGCAATGTGGAAATACGATTTTGAATTAGAGATAAAATAGTATTAGATAATAATCTTATCTAAAAGCAAATAAATAAATAATTAATAAATATAGCGCGATATAAATAATACTTCGTGTAATAATATTTCGTGCCGATGGTTATGACAAAAGATGCATTAGAGCCTCATTTAAATAAATTACCACGATTCTGTCCACCTCCTGGCGACTATGGTAGTGCGACTCCATCTGAGATTGGACCAGCTGTATGTGATTTTGCGCGATGGCAGTTGTAAAGGTTCCGGTGGCCTTGTCTTTGAGCCTATTAACCAGCTGCTGAACCACCAAGGCCATCGAAAGCCCGTCATTCGACTGCACTCGATAACGATTGCTGGTAGCGCCGGAAATGATTGTCACCACGCTGCCAGTTTGCACGTGTTGCAAACCAAGCGCGTTCCAATTTTGCCTCTGTACGTCTCCTGTAAACTCTACGAAAAAAAATTATCGTAAATTAAAATCTTGAAACAAATTTTTGAACTCGTGGAGGCAACATTAAAAAAAAATTCAACTATGTATTTAGTTGAATTCAGACGACCTTTACTTTTCCATTATCTTTAGCGAGATTTTGAGGCGCGCGCGAGATAATTAACATTTAATTTGATAAATATGCACGAAACATTAACATCTCTCGAAATTCTTCATAAAAGAGTTTAAATTTATGAAAACATTTGTGAGAAAAATAATTTGTAAATAAGTTGATAATTCTCTGTATTCCATGTCAAACATACCGAGACTTGAGACATTGATATTTTTGATCCTGAGCGGTCTCCTGGGAGGGACGGAATTCACTTAAAAAGAATTTTACCGACTTTAAATTACGAATCTACCAGGTGTGCGAGGCTTAAAGTCGAGAGGCCGATAAAAGGAAGAAACGGCGACGTGATTGAAGAGGTCCGGTAAGGTTCCTGAGGCCCGCGATGTCTGATTATCGTATTAGGTGGGCCGAGATGCCGCGCATTTAAACCACGAACGAGATAGATAGATAGATAGAGAGAGAGAGAGAGAGAAAGAAACTGAATTCCTTAATATCGTCGTTCGCAAACGAGACATCCTAATTCTCTATCCACAATTTCCTAGCCTGTAATTTCCGACGGGGAACAGCGGGGCGAGATACGAGGCAGTGGGAGTAAAAAAGATCCGTGAGTTTTTAGGGAATCCTTTACGGCGATGGAACCAACAGGGCGGCAACACAAAACTACGGCCTATAATGTATCTGTAAACAACCAATTTTTCTGCACGGCTTACAGATTGTAACGGACATTGATTTTTACGTTATTTTACATTAAATTTTAGTATCGCTTACATTTTTCTTTTTTATCCAGTTGAAGATATACATGCGACAATATCAAGTGACTTATTATTATTTATTTATTTATATGTATNTATCTACCTTATTGAGGTGACTATAACACACTGTCTCTTGCGACAAAAAGGGATAAGAATTTATATAATTTACATTATACCGCGTACTCTATGATAAATACAGAAATAGAATAAAATGCTAATGCAAATTTGAATCTTGATGCAACGCCATGTCCGTAATACATAATTTATGAAATTAATAAATTGAAAAAAAAATGAATCTTCTTACTGTTAAACGAAGCTCTTTTGCGGAGTTTCGTATGATTTTATTATCATTATCATTATCAATGTGATAANCGGCAGAAAGATGTGTCGACGGTAGATTCGAGATTCGAGGGAATAGTTTTATCGCAGTTGCAGCCCTGGTAGTAGCGAGTAGCGGGAAGAGCAAGGGGCATTATAAACGACGGTGCGGATGGATTTACCGGGAAACAGCTGGCTAAAAGCCACGAGAGGCTCGCTGCACTTGATGGTCACCGTGAAGGTGGACGTGTTCTCGGGTGGGCAGGCCCTCAGCATCATCTTCAGGGGCAGTTGGGCCGTTTTCTCAAGTACGCGCAGGCTCCCACGATCCGCCGTCTCGTAGCTCGCCGTGATTCTCACGTCTGACGATATTGCTGGCAGATCCGTCGTCGCGTGGATCATGGTGCGCAAAACGTGCCGGTCACCTTCGCACAATTTGCATTCGCGCAATTAGCGAGATGATCGATTAATGATCATTACAAAAACGTAGCCGCTCGCGCATACCGACACTCTAATCACTAATTCTGCCATTTCAATCGTCAAGTTTCTCACGAGTGACGTCCTACCCCTCACCCAACGCGGTCATGCGCGTTTTAATTTTACTCCGGAGCCGCTATTCTCTCGTTCGAGACTTTGCACCGTAAATCTGTAACTTTATGTGACTTGCTTACAAAGATTGGTAATAACGTGACGATCCTTGTCGGCGACGAACGGCTTCGAGACGTCCACGCATACTTGAACGTCGCGAAGCGTCGTGTACGTGGACAATTCTATAGTGATCCTGCACATTAAATTACGACCCTCTGAATCATCCTTCGAGTCGTCCTGGATTCCGCGTGGACAGGCCTCCAGGTCCGCAGATACGTTCACGGCGATTATCAATTCGGCGTCCATGGTGACGTCACTGAGCTGGTTGCCTTATAATTTCAATCATAAGGTTATTAATATCTGTAATGAAGTCTGAACTAAAAATTTGTAAAATTTAACTGATGAGATAGATGATTGGAACTTTGGAGAACGTCTCGATAGGAGGTAGAGATTGGAATTTGTTCCTTGAATCGCTAATGACTGTTCCGAGTATACATATATTGATTCACGTTTTATTCATACCGGAAACCTTATTTTTCTTCGCTAACTTGCGGAGCTCCATGAGCTCATCTTCGGCGGCCACGTAATCGTAACCGCGTCGATGAAGAGGAGGTGCGATAAATAATGACGGCTCCGAGCCCAAGTAGCAAGCCTCCAACTGGCCCTCTTCGGAGAGAACGACGATCACTCCGTCTAAGTGCTAAAAAAAGAAGTATCAAACTCTAAATTACAGTCGCAACGCTGCAAAAGGAAAAATCGATCCCAAATTGGTCAAAGAAACTGTAGATAAAAAAAAAAGAAGGAAGAACCGCGGGAAAGTTGGAATGGCTTGCACATCATGGTTATTAACCCGCGGATGTGCGAGAGCAGGGCGAGAGCTGAATTAAAGACTTGCCCGTAAAAGTGATCTGATCTTTAAAATTAAAATTGACTCGATTTGCCGTGTACTTTTGACCGCAGCAATATGTATACGCTAATTACAACTTTTGCATTACATCTCTCCACTTTAGAAAGAAAAGTGTTGGATCGATTTCTCTTTCTCTCTCTTTCTTTTTGCGTGTAAGATTTTAGCTCGAACGCTTGCAACAGATTCTTTCCGTAGCGGCAAACTGAAAGGCTGTTTCTGCTTTTGTCAATACGCGAGATAAGATAAAAAATAATCATTTGTCGCTATTTTTTCATAGCGCACTAGCGTCCGGTTGATTTAGGCGTTTTCTAAGCGTTTTCCCGTGTCGCGGCGTGTATACGCGGAACAACTCCAGTTGCCACGACGATAGCTCGCTGATTAACGAACCGGAGTTCTCGGTATTAAGCTAATTAGCTAGCACGTCGCGCGCTCTGTGTCCTCCGGAAAGACAACAATGGCAACCTTGCTGACCGCGCGCTAACTGCGGCAGGACGATAAGATAAAACCAGGGTGATAATTGCCGATTCCTCGTCCTTCCCTGCACTCTTGCGGTTTTTTTTTCTTTCGCGGTCGGTCTTTCATTGCCGACGCCGATGTTAAAAGCCTTGAGCATTTCTTTCGATCGTCATCGCCACGCGAGCTCTTCGCCTTTATCTTCACTTCTTTTTTTTTCTCTCCGAACTTGCGGTTTCAAAAATTCCTAAACGAACAATCCATAAGATAGTCAAACACATTCTCCAACAGTTTCATTAACATTTTATGTTGGCATTTCACGCGGCCTTCGCAGACGGCAAATAAAAGTTGAGCAGAGTACGGCCACAATTAATGTTGAATCTACAGTGAAAGATGGAGACAGATATTTTCCGCAGAATTTTTGCAGAATAACTTTTTGCATTTCTAGTTTTTGTTTTTTTCATTGCCAAATCTCTGGCACGGAGAGATAATTTTTATTTTACAAAATGTCTGAGAAATCTTACGAGAGAAAGGGAAAACAAATTTTTTTATAAGATTTTTACGAAGCGAAGAGGCTTCTGGTAACAAGGACACGATAGAGCCGTGCTTGACATAACGTTGTCAGAGAAATAACGGCTGGTGAGTGCCGATAGTGCGACACGGAAGAGGATACCCCGATATAGCGGAGGTCTCCGCTCGCTTCTTTGTCAAATGTCATCGGCTCTGATTGCAGACTATCATAATGAACATAGATATGCGCTCCATCGAGGTCTTCTCTCTCTTCTTCTTTTTCTTTTTCTTCTCTCTCTCTCTCTCAAAAGAAATTTCCCCATATTTTCTCTACATCACCGTTCCAATTTCGTTGTCTAGATAAGACAATCTTTCGACAACCGGTCATTTTTTCTTCTAGTCTTTCTTCGTTGGCGATGAATAATAGTTAGATATTTTTCAAGAAAAATGTATGAGAAATTTTTAATACAACATTAATGTATGTTACGTTATAAATATACGTATATAATGTTACATTACAAATGAATTAAACTTTTACAACAATTTAGTAACAATTGAGAATTTTACTCGGAAAAAAAGTCATTGATTTTCTTCCCGATGGAGTTTTTTATTAAAGTAGAATACCATGATATGCCATGTTGAGCAAGAATACAAGTTAGAGAATGATGCAATCGGTTACCTGAAGATGCGCTCGAATTACGGCGACCGGAGTAAGAGGCAACTGAGCTGACCACTTAAGAGTGGTGCCCTCGTAAATCATCAGGGTGTTGGTGTCAGCGATTACGAGCACCATCAGCTTGCCATCCGGTTCTACGAGCATCGCGTTCAATTAGCACACTTATTTTCTATCTGTTAAAATAGTTAATTAGGCGTGTCGCGCATTAC
This sequence comes from Tetramorium alpestre, assembly GCA_021460005.1. NCBI lineage: Eukaryota > Metazoa > Arthropoda > Insecta > Hymenoptera > Formicidae > Tetramorium > Tetramorium alpestre. Next base: position 149,095 of record JAJVSH010000131.1, read on the forward strand.
ACGTCAGCTATTAACTGACCCGAGCACGGGGCTAATTTCTCTTGTTTGTCTCATCCTTGTTTCTCTCTTCGAGAGAAAGTGTTTTGAAGAGATCAAAATTTAACTGACGGTCTTTTTTTCTCGAAAAGTTTCTGAATCCGTCGTTAATTACCTATCACGTAAGCTTGAAAGCAGAGTGCCTTGTACTCGAGCCTTTTCGCGTATTTCAGGGTGACACAATTATCTTTTAAACAATACAAGTTCTTCTCGCCGAGTATGAGGATCCCGACCTCGAAGCTGCTCAAGGTAACGGTGTCGATATCGAGAACGGCTTCTCCGATATTGTAACTCCAGTCCGGTTCTAGGTTTCTCGGTTCCTCCGCGTGATCCTTGCTACCAAATTCCGCCATGCTCTTATACCTGTGCAAAAAAGACAAGATATATCTGCGATAATTTTATTTCGTTAGTGCTTAAGTGCTAGTGTAAAATGTACACATACATGAATCGCGCGTCAAAGCTCGAAAATGCGAGAAAATATGTTTTCTACCTAAATAAATTTTCTAATAGAGACTTTTTTTTCTTTCACATTATTATTTTACAACATTATTGTCATAACTGTGCTAGACGGTGCATCGAATTACAACAATTTTGAATTCCGTACAAATAATTATTTTGAAGAATATAATAAATTATATATACATATGTATGTATCGTTGTTATAAGTTGTGTAAAGAGATAGTCAAATTGTTTGATAATGAAAAGTTTTTCTCTCTTTCATCACTGTTGAGTGTATGTATATAGTGAATCATATATATCTTCATTCGTCCTCTCAGCTCATAATCCTGAAAGACGAGGCTGCAATCCGATGCAGCCGCGGCCGCGGTCGCGTTATCTGTGCACCGGCAGGTGTTCATTGACGGGCTACTCGGAACGGCATGGTGGAACAACCTGCCTGTAGCATTCGAGGATCCACGCGGAGCTCGGCGTCACGAAGATGTCGTTCCGCGAAACGTAAACGATCGGCTCCGGCAGCAGCCGATTCCCAAGAACCAGGCTGAAGGTGGGAGTCTCTTGCTCGTAGAAGAGAAGCGTTCCGTCCAGGCACTGAATGCAAAGGAAGTCCCGACCTCGCACACCGCCAAACGGTCCCGTTGTCAGGGACGCCGGAAATCGCGGTAGCAAGTGCTCGTAAGCGATTTCCAGGCCACAGTGGTCCCCTGCATGGGCGTTAATAACATTTAATAACAAGTTATTAAATTAAATTACTTTATAATTAAATCAAAACTTGACGTTTTTTTATTTTAAGTTAAATGTCGATGTCGAACTTTCTGAATCTTTCGAATTAGTTTATTTTATATTATTTTAATTTAACCAAAAAGAGTAGATGAATAAAAATTATCAGATTTTTTTGCTCAGATTCGGATTTTAAATGTTAATAACGATAAACATTCATAATGATTATATATATATATTTATTTATTTATCAAACTTGCTCTCTCGTACATCTTCATTCTTATTTATAATTCTTTTAATCAATTTGGAAACGTCCATAAAACATCTTGTTCGCTTTTGCTTGTTGAAACTATTAAATATATCATAACGCGGCTCAAATGTCTATTTCGCGCGCGTTACGTAACATTTATGAATAAACTTGAAGGAATGCGTTCCTTGAATTTTTTCAATCGCAAGGACGACATTTGTCAGAAAGAAATAGCCTGGCACTGGCAAGAATAGCCTCGCACTTTTGCCAGAGAAGCAGTTTTTAGCTTGGGCATTAAATCAGTCCGATTATGTAGACATATACAGTTAATTGAAGAAATAAATATGCGAGACTGATGTGCGCGAGCTCAGGCGGCGCTAGACAAGCGGCTCGCGAGAGACGGCGAACAATCGCGATTCCTGTCTGTATATAGGTCAGGCCGCAATTCATCGTGATCGCGTTTGAGCTCTCGTCGGGACGAGAGCGATCAGCAGATTTGCAGAGTACATATATCACAATGGCAGTGTTATAATAAATGTGCCAGAAAAAGGTAAGCGCACAAAGTATACGTAGACAAACGCGCTCCCTTTATTTGGAACGAAAATAAAATTGAATAAAAAGAGGACGAGGGAAAAAATTAGAAATACTAAAAATAAAGAAAAGACATGTAAGATAAGTAAGAAGGAATAATTATATTCTTACATCATATTGAAATGAATTAGAGAGAGAGAGAGAGAGNAGAGAGAGAGAGAGAGAGAGAGAGAGAGAGAGAGAGAGAGAGAGAGAGAGAGAGAGAGAGAGAGAGAGAGAGAGAGATGGCGAAAGGGAAGCACGGGAAGAGAACAAAAGAGAGAATTGGATTTTTTTATTTGAAAATTATATGAGAGGAGGGGAAAGCGAAAAAAGAAACTAATATTATATTATAAATTTGATGAAGAAGATAAAATTTTATTTTTAATATAGATAATATTCTTAAAATAGCATAAATATTACAATTATCTTTATTTGCAAATTTTAATTGCCTCTACAGATTAATATGTGTATGTATGTACTTATACATATAAAATGCCTCAACTTGAGTTTAAGTGTAAGAATATAATTTCTTGTTTTTTTTTTCACGGAAAATATTTATTAAAGAGAATTAATCACTTTTGCTGTGAAAATGATTACTGTGAAGAATGATATGAAAATTGGTGGCGCCTGCTTGGCGTCAGGAAGTAGACGTAGCAATAGCAATCTCATGAAAAAAATGATGCAGTTGCAACTTGTGAGAAGAACTCGCGTGCAATTTATGTTTTTCTAAGTGTGCGAGCGTGCGGCCGGAACGGAAATCGTCTGTGGACGGTTTTTCATCGAGGAAGATAATCGTTCTCACTTTCCGTTCCGCGCGCGACCGCCCCCGGAGGAATCGTGCGCTTCGCGCGCTCGAAGAAAAAAAAAATCTACGCGTTTGACGACGTAACGGCGCTTGCGAATTATTACGAAACGCTCGGCGGTTGTTATTGCCGCGTCTAATATCGGCTGGATTTAACGAGATACTAGCTCGCGGCGCCTGCCTCTCTCGATCTCTGGATCGTGCCGCGAAAGCAGTCTTTAACATTGGAACGATTGGCCGAGCCGGTCATTTTGACCGACAAGCATTTTTTTATCAGTCACAAAGGCTATCTCCAAGTGCCGACTGAACTTAATTTTATTCCGATATTTGTTATATTTTATAATGGAGAGAGATTGTAAAACAAGGAGGGAGATTTTTCATCGATTGTGTGAACGTCACATGCACAAGGTACATACATGTGAAGATCTTTTTACGATGGTATGCAGTGTAAGATATATAGAATAGACATGTGTTAATATATTTTTATAATGCAAACGACAAAGAACGATTTATTTTAAATTGAAACATTATTATATGTTACATGTTATCACAACAGTATCAGATATTAGAGAATTGTGTAAATTTCTGATGTTGAAAATTATATTCCAATCCATATGTTCCCCCGCGGCGATTATGTAATTTTCCGTATTATGTGTAGAACCGCGTAGATCATTAATATTAATGGATAAATATATTTCTCACATGGCGTTCTAGGGTCAAAATCGTCTGATCCGACTCCTCATTGATCTTTCAGAAACGTTTTAATTTCAAATCGTACAAATGCACGAGGAAAATATGCATCAATCGAGGCGGTTGGAAATTGAAAAAAAGTCTCCTGGCGTTACGTAAATCGGTGTAGAGGAAACGTCGAGGAAGGAGAGACAGACGCGTTGCGATGTCATGCGTTGAATTTTCGACTTGAATTTTCGCGATCGTTGGCGATTGTAATGAGCGAGACTGCGCAACGTGTACGCGTACTTTGATATGCGATATCGCACGATTGACCAATTGACATAAACACACATAGGTCCATATCTATGTTTCACATTGAGTGTTAAATTCCATTTGAATCTGAGGTTTATTCGTTTCGTGAAAGAGAGATAGAGAAACCAATAAACAGATGCAATTGGAGAGGCTAATACTTTAATATTTGGTATTAGATTAGTACGGCTTGAATTTTTAAATTTGAATGTGACATCGCAAATGTTTGATACTTTTAAATCCTACTGTTGTCTATGAGAAAAAAACTCGAGATTAATTTTTCATCTGTCGGGATAAATAGTCTTTGTAAGATATCACATAATAACCGACTTGTAATCCGTTCATAATGTATATTCTCTCGTACAATATTGACTTTTGCGTACAATGATCGACATAGCTTTCTTGATAAATTCTATCTAAATTTCGATGGCAACTATAAGTACTTCACGTCCGATTCGGCGCGCAACACGTTCATGCGAAAGAACGAAATGCGCGACGATATCGGCTTTACATGACTTGTATAACATACACGAGTTGCCGCATCGATGAGCTGTCCGCATGAAAATCGTTCCGCAATAAGGCATGTAAAGCATCGTGAGAGCGATCGCCGGAATTTTTGCGCGCGGAAATAATTTAGCGCGCTCATGGTGCTCGTTAGGTGCAGCGCACCGCTCGCAGTCATTTTATCTACGCGCCCGGGACCGGCTCTCGGAAGAGGCGCGAGTCTATGGGATTGCCGCCTCAGGCCCCGCGTGAGGACTTGTTTAAGACCGAATGAAAAATAATTACACGTTCCCCCACTCTGTCCAAATATATAATACAACGTGCGTATGACGTAGTTAACAATTATAATACCAGCAATGATACATAATGAGGGCAACAAAAATGATAATGTCTGTGTGATAACAACAGCGATGTCATAAAGTAGTAATTAGTTGTAACGACGTAAGTTGTTTGCCATCAATAACAAGAGATATTAATAAGGTGATTAAGGTCGTTTACGAGGCATGTATATGAAATGAATATATAATATATGCAATGCTTGACTTTTGATATCCGTAGACTTGCTTGTTAAGATTGCAAAATTTAATTAGCGGACCATTCTTAAGTCGGGTTTCTTCCGAGAATTCCAATCGGACATGCATACGCGCGCCTCGCACGATCTCGTTAGTTGTTACAGTCTCGCGCTGCTGCCCATCTCTTTCGAAGGCTGTTCCGTCGCGCAATTAACATTATTGTCACGACACTAAAATTAATATTCCGCGAACACGCGGCTGATGATTGTGATTCCGGTATCCAATTAACAGAATAGAAAAATCGCAAGGACCACTTCCTGCAGCAATATCGCTTGGTTTCTGCTTTTGTTTAATATTCATCCCAGCAAAAGGAAAAGAAGACTCATAAAATTAACTGCAAAAACTGAAGAAAAGAAAAGTTGGAAAGTTATAAAAATACGAACGTGTTTGGGTGCATTTTTTAATTTGTTATTTACAGAGTTACGGTTTAATGGTATAATATAGTATATTGTGATACGCACCATGCTCAACGGAGCCTTGGCTCCAAATTATGCTGTAAATGACGAGTTTCTTGGATGTTAGTATCGCGAGTTGAGTATCTTGCGAGCCTCTGAAACAACGTGTATTCCCCGAGATGTGATTGGTATCGGTAGAGAGGTATAACAGACGCAAAGTGCATTTATTTAATGAAAGATGACTTTAAAAAGATTACAATTTTATTAATGACTTTAAATAATACTCTGAGATTTCCGCGAGGTGTTTCGATCGATAGAAACTTCTTCACGTTTATTCTCTTTCAGCTTACTCTACATCATTTATCTGATTTTATCCACAATTATATATATAACGTAGTAACATATCATTCAAAGATATGCATACATTACATTAGTAATTTTAGAACATGGCGGCACACAAGATGAGTCTTTGAGAAAGTTTTACGACGATTACTTATTTATTTCTATTCTTCGCTTACATATTTCTTATTGGCCATCAGTTTCATTTCGAGATAATTTCTGCTGAATTTAAGCTAAATTGATTTTCTTTCATCACACGTGGTTTTGACCTGTGTTGAAATTATTTCGATTTTTGCAAATCTTCATCGTGTGGCCACGCGTTCCAGAGTTAAAACGTCAATAATCCTTTCACTTTGCAAACCTCGCGGAGTAACTTGTTACTTACGAGACAAATTTTCCTGCCTTCATGTCGATGATACAGTCGCCGATTTGCGTCTCGATGATCAGGTCTGAGGACTTGTAGCCGCTCGGTGACTTGGTCTCGTCTATCCATTGCGAGAACGGGCTGTATATTCGGAGGTAGCCGCTGTGGCTACTTACGACGACAATGTCCTTCCGGTCGCTACCGAACAACGGTGTTACCAGCAAGCTGCGTCTATCGAAAGACTCGTTCATTCCGCACTGCGTTCTCCACCATTCTTTCGTCTTGAACAGCGACATTTTTTCCGAAATGCCTCCTTCAAGAATTTGGCGGCGTGGCCGTGCGACGCGGACAAGAGTAAATTGCAACTAATGCCGGGGACTGGGGGTTTACACGCCGGTGGTTGCTATGACATCGCGCGGCCACAACATAGTCAGCTTCTCGAAGCTAAGGCTATAATCAAAGATGCATAACGAAATTGCGATGTAACTCCGCTCTGTCGCGCTAATTGTAAATATCGCGGTCATCGAAGAAATATTTACGTTGAAATATTATACGTTGCATCAACGACGTACTACAGAGACGCATGATATACCATTCTTTTTTAGATTTTCAAAATTTCTAAATATTTGATGAGTTACGAAGAATTATAACTGCTTAAGTATTCAATTTTCGCAAATTCACTGAGGCGTGAAATTTAGAAATTTAGAATTGTTAATAGTTTAAAAAATCTTTAAATTTTTAAAGAATTCAGTCTAAAGTTAGAAATTAACAAACATTGCTATAAATTAAATACTCACTTTTGGACGGGAGAAGGTTTTATGAAAGTACGTTCGAAATAGAATGTCCATCTTTGAAGTTTTTATTATACAAGATTAAATATACGTATGATATATGTATGTATACATATAAGTATGTACATTACAGTAATGTATTATACATGCTATTTGATTCAAAAGCGTTGTAATGTGCGAGCATCATCTCTTTTCACAATTATTATGTTTTTTATATTTAGTATACAAACTGTACTAACTACAGATTCGCATATTCGCGCGCAATCACATTTTTCTCATTGCATAAATTGATATGATATCTTGTCAGCAGATGTCACTACAATATTCGATTTATTGTTAGTCAAACAACAGTGGGAATGATAGGTTTCCACCTGCTCTTTGCGATTTAAACGTTAATAATATAAAAATAATAATAAAACTAATAAAATAAAAATAATAAATAATGACATAAAAATATTTATACGGGATCAGTTATATTGTTAAATAGTTTAAATCCATGGCGTGCGCGCGCGCAATTAAAATAAAATTATTGAAGAATGTATAGACATAAGGATAGGGATTTGTTACACAAAGGAGAGTGAGTTGAAAAGGCAACTAAGCGTAACTAAGTAGCTTAAAACATGTTAATATGCACCAGTGTAATTGTAATTTGTAATTTCCTAACATAATCACACTGTGTTTTAAATACGTCATTAGATTTTTATCGTAAATAAGTACGCTCTTTGATCAAGATAAGATTGTTTCTCTTGAGTAATCCATATTTTTTTACGATATGGATTAATTCTTATATGTAGGTATATGGAAAAAAATGCTGTGTGGTATACGTAATAATCTTTATTAAAAGTTTGATAGTTACAGTTAAGTGCAATTATCTCCATACGCGTTTGAACGCGTTGGGAAATCTTTGCAGGACCAGCTTTCTTTCCAACAAGTAGAATTGTATACATATTTTTTTTACTATCACGGTCTACTACTAATTATCGTGTATATACGCTATTAACGTGTGTACTAAATTAATATTGACTATCGACTTTCCTTCGTTAGTATCGCGAAAAGAATCCGCAAAGTAATCAAGCTGATTTGCTTGCCACATCAGCAGGAATTTAGAAAGTCTTAATTCTTGTAAATTTCGCCGAATGAATTTTCGCAATAGTCTAGTCGATGTATTTGACAGTTCCAAGATTTGTTTCTTTTGCCGTAGCTGCATGAACTGTCTCTTCTAGCATATTCGTACTTTGTCTGTAAAAGGAAATGTAAGACAATAATAGCGCGCGTCATGTATAGAGAAGACTTCTTTTTTTTTTCTTTTTTCTTTCTTTCTTTAGCGAATATTACCTTTTGTGCCACAACAACTCGAGTGCAAACACGATTACGCTAAGTAGCGCTCCATAGCCCATTGCGACTATCGCGAAGTAACATTCCGTGAAGCCGATGGTGATGAAGCTTGTCTGACTCGAGCACGTCGGCTTTCCTGTGTACAAACGATACTCGTCGCGATACGCGAGTCCGTATTCTCGCAGTTTCAAAGCTCTGAAAATATTTTCCTTAAAAACTGTACATACACCGCAACTTATTCTGGCATTTTATATCTGCAATCTTCTTCGAGTTTAATTTTAAAATAAAATTCCTCTCGAAGGCAAGTTGAAAACTTAATAATAAAAAAATCATGTACGTAAAACGTTTCGCGTCTGTAATTCTTTTTGTAAATAACATTCATTCATTTTTTTTTTTTTTTAGAAAAGATATTCCTTGTGTATGTTTTATATTCTTAATAATTTTGCAAACAAAATTTTTCTTTTCAATAAAATCATAATTTTAGCAATGTGATGCTTAAATTAGTATCTATTCGTATTTGAATATGCAACAAGTCGACATAAGCTTACCCATTTTTTATTATCTCTAAATAAGGCGAATGCTTTTGTATTACAAAAAGCGGATATATTGTATTGAGATAATCGATCTCGGTTAAACCGCACTTCTCCTCTTCCTGATATGTGCGCTGCATGACGTGGTATATCGGGCCTCGTGTGCCGTGTAACGCGAAAGGCTCATTTCTTACACGACGTACTCCTTCTTCCAAATTCAGCCAGTTCGATTTGCTTTCAACTTTCTGCACGATCTGCTTTCTGACGGGATCATCTTGTAAAGACTACATTCCAATAGTAAGAAAGTTTTAATTACTTCAATTGCTTTGTTTCAAAATTGATAAACTTTAATTTATCTACCTTAAAGTAATATCGGTTGTACTGTATGTCCACTGCTCCAAGAGCTAACGGGCTGTACAGAAGATCGGAAAGGGTTTTGATTGAGTCCGTAGTGCTTTGCAAAAGAGCCACGATATTCGCCGTGTAAGCCGCATAAAGGCTCAGTGAGGCCAGCAGTAACATGAGAGTGACGATTCGAGATGGGATTCTACATGGCTCATACGAATATCCTACAAATGTATAGAAGCAGTAAAACTCTCTCTCTCCCTCCCCCTCTCCATTTTGGATTCTTATATTCTGGATATATCCTTATTCTAAAGTAGATGTTATAAACTGAAATTCTCCTCTCGCATTTCAATTTAATTTTTGTCACACAATCACGTAACTATCAATGAGAAACAAGTTGAAAAAACAGAAAGTACAAAGATTTTATTTCGCATATCGAGAAAGTGGACATTGAGAAAAGATTCCGAAATGGAGGAGTAACTGGGTTTCGATATTGATAACAAAATAGAAAGCTTCTACTACGTGTTTAGGAATTTACTTTAATTTATGTGATATGTTTTGATTTATATGTTGCAAAGCATTTTTATATGAAATGGTACCTTGTTGCGTAAATGCGCCTAAAAGGATGAGAAGATTATCGGTAACCGTCGATTCGCTGACATTCAATTGGTTCCAGTAAACTGCCGATTTTTTTGAAATACCTCGATAGTGTTCCCATTTCATAGATATGTGTAACAAGAAGAAGACGAGAACAAGAAATATGGCGATCGCTATCCAGACATTTCGTTGAAAGGGCAGAGTAAAGATATTTTTCATGGTCGATAGTAAGGGCCGGCGAAATACGAAACACATACTGTCCAAAATTTTATGTGTTGTGACAATATTAGTAATAAATCTCTGATATAAGTAATAAGGAATAAAAATATGAAAGGAAAGACAGAAGAAAATATTAAGATTAAATAGAGATATAATGAAAGGAAATATTAAGCAATATTACTGATGTTACTGATCGAGTCTATAGTGTTAGATTTCATATAAAATCTAATTAAGATTGCTATACTATGAAGTAAGTAGATTATATTACAAACACGAACATTTTTTGAAAGTCCTTCTTTATTAATTTCTAATAATGCACTTGTGTACATACATGAAACATAATATTTTAGATGTAAATTTACCTAGAACGTGTATACAGTTGAATGTATTCAACTATAGGGATACGATCTGCTAGAAGAAACAAAGTGGTGCCGCCGATATCAATCTCGCGTCGTTGCAACATCCCGATCATCCCGTCCCAGGTTCCATTTTTGTTACGTCCCCAATTGTGATATGTAACATCGAACTTTACCCTATCAGGCAAGATGGAACAACATAAAATTGCGTCAATTTTCAAGATTCATGTCTCGTTACTTTACAGTTTACACAAAGTAAAAAGAACTATTCGATTCTTATGATCGTAAATTATTTCACGTATCAAACGCTTTTAGTGTAGAAACATTTTTAAACAAGATAATCGAACACGTGTAACGGCACTTTTTCGCGTTCAAACTTGATAAGATGTCGGATCGACATTTTATTTTTTGTGTTAAGACGCAAATATGCTCATATATATCATATGTAATTAATCTATTAATTTTATTCGCATACACCTAATTAGGAAGAAAACTTTGCGATTATTATTTTTGTCATCTGTGTCAAGTTTAATTGCCCGATTAGTAAGCTTGACTACGAAATGATTTTATTATTATGTTGCTTGAGTTGCAGCTTTATTATTGTTTTAAGATTTGCATTTTTATAATTGTTAGATTCGCAAGATACCTAATTAAGATAAATTCGATTTTCAAAAAATGTTGTCAAAAAAAAATTTAATGTAATATCACTTCATAAATCATTTAACAATTTTTTCATTTCATCAGGAGAACGAGACTCACGTTGCGTTCATGCGGTTTACTAAATGAAGTACCCAGATATAATTAGCCTTTGTGATAGGATCTATGGTATTATCCACAAAATCAGTCAAATGATTGATCGTATCAGGATTTGTTATCTGCAAAGATGGAAAAATGTATATCTCTACGCAAAGAGTCTTACAATTAAATGTCCAAAGTTATTTAAGCTATCCTGTGGTATTTCTATTTTTTTATTGGAATGAAATTATAATGAAAAGTAAATGAAATATCTTTGTATTTGATTATGTATCATTGGATTATGACATACATCTCTTGCATGGTAAACAAATACATGTTCAAGATACCACGATACAGGATTTAAGAACTGTCTGCTGAAGATTCCTTCTCCGTGTCGAAGACGCGTCGAAAGTACTCATTCGTAAAGCGTTCTCGAGTGTCCAGTTGCCGCGATTTTCCCATATTACTGCCCGTTGTGGACTCGGTCGATACACGGACATCAGATGAAAGAAATCACCATCGAATCTTTGAGCGAGGACTACATCACTGTCAGGATAAATAGCTAGATCTTCAAAGACATCCATGATCCACGTGTTATATGTGATTGAAGTTTTGTTGATATTATCAATCGTCATTCTTCGATCTTGAACAAGTAGCCACTTGAACGGAGCGCGAAACATTCTCTTCGAATGTGCCTGTTGCATAATGTCAGATAATAATTAATTAGTTTAAACCGATGATGAAATTACTTCCTGTAACTCCCGCCATTATAATAGGACTGTTGATAAAACTTTTTATGTCAAGTGCTATCTTTATGGAGATGTATTCGTGCTTTCACGATAGATATTCGGTACCTGTCGTAAAATTTCGATGACGTAATCGCAGTCCAGGTCCAGCATGTAGAGATTCCGATGTTCCAAGTTGTCGTAAATTCTCTCTTCGAAATCCTCGACGAAATTATGAATGCGATGAATCAAACGGTAGTTGGACATTTCTCTCGATAATCTAATCGTGTCATCTGAGAAACGAAAGAGTAGACTCAATTAATTAGAATTAATTAGAATTCTTTAAATATTTGTATACGCTTTCTTGAATGAAATAAAATGAAATCATCATGATTTTATAGCGATGTTGCGACATATTCTATTCCAAGATGCAGGATTTTTGCCAAGAGGCAAAACATCCACATTTTTTGGATAAAGTCCATGCCAGTAAAATACATATAATGTTGTAAATTTTAAAAATCTCTCTCACTCACTCACTTATTCATTCATTCATTCATTTGTTTTCTCAAAGTTTACTTTCTAACTACATAATTACATTTTACAATTCAAATCATATTTTTCAAGAATCTCGAAACATAAATTACAAGTTCGAAATTGGAAAATCTTGCCTTGGCTGATGCACGTGTGTAGAGATATTTTCGACGGCGAGAATAAAATAGGCGTCGCATCGACGACAAATTGTAAAATGACATCATCGATTCGATGAGAGTATGCAGGGTCGAACGATATTGCAAGGATATTTAGAACGATGAAGAACATTTTGCAATCGCTTTTGTATTCGCTAAGCGATTGCAAATAGATCCCTTCGGGATTGTCAACAGTGCACCGATTATCCGTGCACCGTAATCTTTTTACGTATACAGCCAGAGATTCGTATATATTTCCCTCCGTGATAAACCGCTTATAATCTGAAAAAATGAAGACGTAATGAAGGAGAAATCGTCGTAATGATTGCCGATTATTGCCGATTATTGCCGCATATAAAATATTTAATATTCGCGACGGACACTACATAGATACTACGTACACTGTCGGCCAAAAGTTTCAGGTCATTAATTGAAAANGTCGACTGTATGAAATGAAATGAAATCATATAAATGTTATTTTGTAATGAAATGAAAAATAATATGAAATATTCGAAAAATGTTTTTCACAAAATAAAAGTGTGTTGAAAAAAATATTAATTTTTTTCGTCAAAGTAACCACTCTTACATTTAATCACTTCTTTATTATTTAATCTAGATAATCTAGATTTCTAGCTTTATTTATTTTTTCTAGCGGATATTTCTTCTCTTGAAATAATCCACAGTTTAGTTTTGGAAAAAAGCTTTAGGCCCGTTTAATTTTTTGAAATTAAACAATCCTACTACATATGTAATCCCAACTGATTGTGAGTTAAATATAATGCCTGTTTACTTTCTGTTTAGATTGAGAAAAAAAATAATATTTTCAGTAGGACATGACGTGGATTTTTAATAGTATTTTACTGGAATATTTCTTAATTTTATATACTCGATCTCGAACTTTTGGTCGACAGTGTATAGCTCGTGAGAAAAAGAATGCAATAAAGGGGCAATCGATGTAATGAGTCGCATTCGTGCCACACGTGAAATATTTAATATTCGTGATGGATGTTACGTTGACATGATAGCTTCGAAATGTGTGGTTGTAGGAGTTCGTCAGCTTTCATTCTTCTCATGGATTTCTTTCAATAGTCGATAATTATCGAAAGCACAAATTGAGAAAATGATAGTGCAAAGAATCCCGATGCAAGAAATTCATTCAGAGTCTGTATTTTGTGTGTGAAAAACCGCAGCTGCGAAACCTGAAATATTCTATCATCATTGCAAAATTTGCAATGTGATTTTTATTACATTATTCTTACATTTTCGCGTATTAGTGTCTGCACCGACACGAAATTTTTCTTGCTCTTCCTTTCTATACTGTAGTAAACAATTTCAGTTTTTTTTATATTACTATACAAGCAGTTTTGTGTAGTAGAAAAGTATTCAAATTGAATATTGAATTGGCACATCGATCTTGACACGCGTTTAAAAAATGGCAAGATTTGCATATGTTGCCTTCTCAAGCAAACAAGTTATACCGCCTCGTGTGTGAATCTTTAAATATTGTAAATACTGTTTTATCCTTTAAACGTTCGTACACATGTGCTTTCTTATACGATCATAAAGTCATAAACCTTAACAAGCTCGACTCGCATAAAATCGGCTTTGAACGACTTCCGCGTCAATCCCTGGACCATCTGCCTCCAGCGTGTTGTTTGTTTATCGTTTCCAGTCTTTGCAATATTAATTGTAAAGTAACGTACGTCAATGATGTAACAAGTGAAAAATGTCATCAAAGGAGAAATAGTGCGTTTTTGAGTATTGGAAAAAAGAGAAACACTTTGATTAAAATGTAATCATTCCTAGACATGTTTTACAAAACAAAAAAAGATTCTTTTACGAAAAGGAATTGTTCAAAGAATTCTGTTGATAAGCGAACTTACAATTAGCAATCGACACGTAAGATAATCGATAATCTCTTCTCGTCCCCTTATCAATGCTTACACACGATTCGGTATTACAATAATTATCGGTACATATCAGAGCGTTTCTACATTCATACGCATTTCAACATCATACATACATGCCAAATATACTTATATTTTCAGTTACTTTTCACGCNTACTTTTCACACATTCATTCATTTCTTCAATATGGGATAAGCGAGATTTATGAATGGTTGTCTTGACAATAATAACTTGTGAGATGATTTGATATTTTTGCCCGTTTCAGTATTTTATCAGTATAGTATTTTTTTCAGGTTTNATATTTTATTATTTTATATACTTGCGTTACGACTNCAGTCCAAGAAATATAATTTTAACGAATATTATTTTATCTCTTTAATATTATGTTAAAAAAAATCTTTTATATTATATATAAAATGTGACATGTATATAAGTTATGTATAATTAATAATTAAATAATATTTAAATAAAATATTTAACTTTTAGTAGGAGTATTATCAATATTATTAATCTTTCAGTATTGTGATTATACATATGACCGCGTGTTCAAGAAAGTGAAAATTTATTGAAATTAAAGAAATATAAGGAAATAAGGAATGTCAAGTTACGAAAAAAAGGATAATTTTGATGACATTACTTTACCATCTTCTTTTATTATTTTGTCATTTGTATTTATAGAAATTTTTTTTCTTTTTTTACAAGTCTTTCAATATCAGACAATGATAATTAAATTCTCGAGCATCTTTTTGCGCGGCGCAAACTATAACGCACGATTTTGTCGGTAGATGGCGACATGCGTAATAAACGTGAGCATTCTCTCCATTTCTTTTTCCGACGAGACTCACCGGACTCACGAGAGTCACGAGACGCGCTCGTTTCTGCCAGTTTCTGCTATGCGTGCCATACTGCCATGTCTGACAATGAAAGTATTTGATTCATCAGCTGACAGTTTTTCGCTGTTCGAAATGAGGAATAACGCTTAACTGAAGCATTGTTTTGAACATTTTGAGCATTGAGAGTAATGCAACTGTGTTAAACGAGAATCCTTCGGGATGGAGCCGCAGGATATCTATTACAACAAAGCTGAATACGTTGAAACGGTAACGGTTAATTAAGGAAATAGAAACGCCAATATCTGGGAATATCTGGAAAAGAAATATATACTATAATTATTGCTAAAAAGATGTTTATCATATTTAGAGACTACTTGACACACTGCGACTTGGCCTCTCATGTCCGGACATTCAGAATGTGATACATAACCTCATTCTTCACTATTTCAGGCCTCTGGAAATAAGGTGAGCAGGCTGACTGTACTGTGCGGCTCGCAAAACATTGTACTGCATGGAAAGGTGATTGTGCAATCTGACGCTATCATTCGAGGCGATTTGGCTAATGTCAGGACAGGTCGCTATTGTATCATCAGCAAGAATGCCGTCATCCGACCGCCCTTCAAAAAATTCAGCAGAGGGTAAGTCAAGTTTTTTATCATAGTGTAATATGCCGCGATAACTTTAATCTTTCTATAAAGAGTTGAAGAGTGCCGGCTTAATAATATATCGAGACGTTGCAAGCGCGAGTGCGACACTTTAATATAATTTAATATACGTAAGCTAAATTTCAAATTCCAAAGTGATAATATCCTGCGTAGGGTGGCCTTTTTTCCTCTAACAATGGGAAATCATGTATTTGTGGGAGAGCGGGCAGTCGTGAACGCAGCGTTGGTTGGTTCTTACGTTTACATTGGGAAGAATGCCATAATTGTACGTATAATAAGTTCGTTACTCGCGTCATCACGAGTGACGCCAAGCGCGGTTCCTTCAGAAACAATTATACTTGTTTTGCTATAGGGCAGGCGGTCCGTTCTGAAGGACTGCTGCTACATCGAGGACGGCGCAGTCGTGCCACCAGAGACTATTGTGCCGTCCTTCACTCGTTTCGCCGGCAGCCCGGCGACATGTGTCGAAGAGCTGCCCGAATGCACGCTGGATCTCATGGTAGACTTTACGAAGAATTATTACGAGCATTTCTTACCGGCGCGCGTTTAATGCTCGTTCATTTGTACAAGTATGTACAATAGTCGAAAGGTCTATTCTTTTCAAATTATACATTATACATTATATATTAATGTATATTTGTATTCTCAAGACGAACAAAAAAATATATAATCACAAGTATCATCTACGTGTGACAGAAGAATTAGAGAAAGATAAGAGAGATACAACTGAAAAGAATAGGTCTAAAATCAGCCGCATTGATTTTTTTTAATTAATTCAAATATTTTGTTACACTTTTGGATTTTATATATATATATATATATATATATATATATATATATATATATATATATATATATATATATATATATATATATATATATATATATATATATATGTATATGAGAATGTTTAAATTAAGAACTCCATTTTGTAATTTAAAATAAAATTCCTCATATATAGTTCTCATATATGTTTTGTTACTTTGAAATTGCGGCTGATTTTTTTACTGTAAACCAGTGTACAGTGTACGTTTGTTTATTATATTTGTATTATTATATTAGACAAATAATTTAAAAGATGTAATATCATAAAAGAAAGCTCGTGAGATTTATCAATCACATTGTAAGCATTTATTTTACAAATAATTTATTTCATAATGTTTTATACATAAAAGAAGGCTGTTGAAATCTTATTAAAGGAACAGAAATTGATATACGTGATGTTTCCTAATGAAAACTATTTTACATTGAATTAAATGACGACACATTAAAATAACGTCGACTCACGATTCATCCTTATTGCTAAAAGACGCAAACATCCAAGAATAATAAATTTTTTTAATGAAATTCATAATTTAGTATTTAGCTCAGGAAAGTGAGATGCCTCTTGGTTTCAGCTTTTTTTGTCGAGCTAATATACATTTCTGCAGGCATTTAGTCAAGATATTCCACATAATTAGTTTCTATGTTTGACATTTCTTTTCGCGCGCGCATAGTTTGCCTGCGAAAGAATATATAAGAAAAAATAACGTGCAAAGAGCATGGTATAATATAGGAGGTCTTTCTCAAATCTTACCTCTTGTACCACAGCCACTCGAGCGTAAACACGATTATGGCGAGGAGTATTCCGTAGCCCATCATGACCAGCGCGAAATAGCATTCCGTGAAACCGATAGTGATAAAGCTGATCCGACTCGAACACATTGGTTTTCTCGTGTACAAGTTATATTCCTCATGATATTTCAATCCGTATTCTCGTAATTTTAGAGCTCTGAGAACATAATTCGTGAATGACGAATGCTCTGAGAATTATATACGAGGTGGTTCATGCGTACATTCTTCAAAATAACACATTTTTATGTTAGACTTTAAATTTCAACAGCAAGTTTTATATCGACATTTGAAATTTCGCAAACTATGTTCACGTGAAGATAATTTGATTATCATTTACCCAATTTTAATTATCTCTGAGTAAGGCGATTGCTTTTGTATCACAAGGAGCGGATATATGACATTTAGAAAATCGATTTCAGTCAAACCGCATTTCTCCTCCTCAAAATATGTATCTTGCATCAATTGGTAAATCGCCCCGATCTCGCCTTGGAATGCAAAGAGTTCGTTTCTTATGCGACGTACACCTTCTTCTATAGGCATCCAATTAGATTTGCGTCCTTTCGGCTCGATTCGCTGCTCCACAATCGCCTTTCTAATGGAATCTTGAAAAGACTACCATCCCACAAAGAACTCATTTGTTTCTCGCAAGTATCTCTTGCTACTAATAATTTTGCATACACCATAGTAAGCCGAAATATTTGATTACACAAATTATAAATATATATATATATATATATAATTAATATTTTCATATATTGATTTCTGCAGCTTTGATCTACCGACCTTGAAGTAATGTCTGTTATACACTACGTCCTGCGCGCCCAATTTTAAAGGACTTTTCAGAAGATCCGAAAGAGTTCTGATAGAATCGGTGGTAGACTGCAGCAATCCCACGATATTCGCTGTATAAGCCGCATAAAGACTCAGCGAGACTAATAATAACATAAGAGTTATGATTCGGGACGAAATTCTGTACGGCTCATACGAATATCCTGCGAGAATACAAAAAAAAAATTTTATAAATCTATAAATTAGGTCGAACAAAATGACAATCATTTAATTTGTTTGTTCGTTCACGAAATAGTGAGTGTTTACGAGTTCAAAAAAGATAAGATTTAGTCTCGGATATCAATTTAACAATATTCGAAAATCCAAGTCTACGATTATACAATATTATCGATTATTGTTTCTCTACCTTGCTGACTAAATGCGCCTAAAAGAATGAGAAGATTATCGCTGATCGTTGGTTGATTGGGATTTAATTGATTCCAGTAGGCTGCCGAGTCTGTCATTCTGTTGCGAAAATATTCCCATTTGATGGATAAATAGAGCAAACAGAATACCAAAATGAGAAACACGGCAATCGCTATCCAGACATTTCGTTGAAAGGGCAAGACAAATATGTTGCTCACGGTCGACAGTAAAGGTCGCCGAAATATGAAACGCGGACTGTAGAGATATGTGCATAGAGTATCAATAATACATGTAATAATAATAATAATAATAATGACTGTAATAGAAAACTAAAATTTATAGTATTTTAATCTAATAATTTTATAATCTAAATTTTTTTAATCATAAAAAATAAATTATAAATCTTAATTGAAATTTTTTAATTATTTTCCGCTTCTGCTTAATGTTTAAAAGATTTTAAAAAGATATAGAAAATCAACCTTTAAAAAGATATAGAAAATCAACTGGAACTATGCGTTTCAGTTTAATAAATAATCCTCTTACCTTGTATGTGTATACAATTGGATGTACTGCACAACACCGATACGTTCCGACACGAGAAATGTCGCGGTGCCGCCGATATCAATCTCGCGTCGTTGCAACATCCCGATCATTCCGTTCCAGGAGCTGTTTTCGGCGCGATATCCCCAACTATTCGTGACTTCAAAACTTATCCTGTCGTGTGAAACAAAAGTACAAAAGTTAGAAATTTTTAGTCGCAAATTTTTAACGCAACATATACATGTATTTCATGACTTGCACGTCATGACTTGCATTCACAATTCTAAAATTGACAAGATAATTCGTTACAAATTATCGCCATTGAATTTATTTTATAAAATGAAATATTCCTGATGAAATATTTCGGATATAAGTTGGTACAATGTCGTCCAAGATTGAACTCACGTTGCATTCATCCGATTCACTAAATGTAGTATCCATGGATAATTAGCCTTTGTGACAGGATCTATGGTTTTATCCTTAAAGTCCGTTAGATGATTGATCGTATTGGGATCCGTCATCTAAAATTGTAATAAATCTTGAAAAGAAAGAACATATCTTCTCTGTCAAAGAAATTCTTTTCTTAAAATCAAGGCCAAATTACGGCGTTTTCAATCTTTTATTATAAAAGTAGCTAATATTTTACTTGCTCTGCTTTTCATCTAATATAGCATGTTACATGTTACACACATGTTGCGTTAGCTTGCAAATAAAATGCTTTGGCAACGTTTCGCTGATATTTAAGTGCATTTTCTTGCATGATAGACGATTTATAGAACATTTATTCAAAGTACCACGAGACAAGATTTAAGAGCCGTCTGCTGAAGATTTCTTCTTCGTGCTGAAGCCACATCGAGAGTCTTCATTCGTAGACCCTTCTCGATCGTCCAATTTCCACGATTTTCCCATATCACACCTCGCTGTGGACTTGGTCGATATATAGACAACAATTCGAGAAAGTCACCGTCGAATCTTCGCGCGAGAATCACGTCACTGTCAGGATAGATTGCCAAATCCTCAAAGATTTCCAACAAGGAATCATTATGTGTAAAAGTTAAATTGGCATTATCGTCGTTGTCAGTCATCATTTTTCGATCTTGAAAAAGTAGCCACTTCATTGGGGCGACAAACATTCTTTTCGAATGTGCCTGTCATTTCGTATCAGATACTGATTATGATAAATTATAATAGAATATTGATACAAAACATAATAATGACGACGAAATTGTTTCATCGATCAAAGTGTCAACGAAATATGTGAAGAAAAGTCTCTTTTATTTTCTTCCTTGTCTTATCGCGAGATTTATAAATAATTCGTCTGCTTGTAATGTGCTTATGGCAGATATAAATGTGTTACCTGTCGTAAAACATCAACGGCGTAATCACAATCCAAATCCAGTACATAGAGGTTTCGATGTTCTAAATTATTGTAAATCTTGGGATCAAGTTCCTCGTAGAAGTTACGAATGTTATGCATCAAGTAGTTAATCGATAATATTCTCGATAATTTGATCATGTCATCTGCGAAAGAGAACTATATTAAATTCTGATAAATATCCTTTATGCATTATCTTTATTAATAAACAGAGATATTGCATTATATATAAAATGAAATTAAGAAAGATTCCGCATCTCCAGAACATACATTATAATATAATATAAT
>JAJVSH010000131.1:179443-219664 GCA_021460005.1 Tetramorium alpestre
ATATATATATATATGTGTGTGTAAATGAAGTCTAGATAATTTACTTTAGATAACTTAAATAATAATATATGTATACGAAATACAGCGAGAGATTTATGGCTGCTACTTCAGGCGATCGTATTCCTTGACTTTATCGTCTCACTCTCGACTCAAGATAGAATTGAATCTTTCCATTGATTATCATAATCTACTACGTAGTCTGGAAACGCTCACGCTTTCGAATGCAAGGTCAATGTTAATGACGATGTTGAAATTACCGAGTTAATTGACGAGTTCGTTAATTCTCGAAAGATGAGTCGAAAGCTGGATAATTTCGCGAGTTTCACAGTGTGATACCAATCACGAATTCCGCACATGTGACTTTGTCAGTTTTATGTAACCACCGTGGTATTCACTATTCGATACTTATTATTCATCCGCTGCAATTGACATATCGTAATATGTATCAAGTATTAAATTGCTTACAATTTCTATTTAACTCGCAACTAACATGGAGAAACGATGTCATGCACGACGAGGTCAGGAATATTCCCAGAACTAAAAATATATCTTAAATTGATTTTAGGTGCTATTTAATAAAACTTGTCTTTATTTACATTTATAAAATATAACTTACATTTATAATATAACTTACATTTATAATATAACTTACATTTATAAAATTCTTTCTTAAAAAAAAGTTTTTACTTTACTTGTTTCAAAATTTTATCAAAGTAACTGTCCAGTTATTTAATGTTAATTATCAAATAATGACATTCTAATCCAAATTTCTTTTTAAAATTGATTATAAATAATCAAAATTTTAAAACATTGTCTTTTCTTGAATTCTCAAGCGATCTTTAATATTTCAAGTTAATTGCCAAATTATTTATTAATCGGCTATTCTCAACGATAAAAGGAAAAAATTATTCAAATTCAAGAAAAAAGGAATAACGGCGACCGTGATTTCAATTTTTTTGAACACTAATATCGACTTTAATATCAAGATAAAAATCGGCGAGTGTTTGGGCCAATCTGTTATACTTGCCTTGATGAAAATTAAGAAAAGAGAAGTACAGTTTTTTTTAATGCGGTGGACTTTATGAAATGATAAATGATGCGTATTAATATGATAAATGATGAAATGATGCGTATTAATATGATAAATGATGAAATGATGCGTATTGATTCACAGTTGCTAGTGGTACCATGTGAGAGATCTTACATTTCACATTTGTGAAACAAACAACGGTGTGTGGTAAAGTCGAGTTCGCGCTCATTACATCGGTACTTTTACGTAAGTCGATCGATGCGAATCACTCGGCGGCACTTCGTTTGATGCATTCGCGCGTATCTGATCCGACCCGGAAGCAATGAGATCACGTGATTTCGTTGGCATTCCCTGTGTTTGATGGGATTGCCTGAAACGACGATTTGATGCATTAACCGGCAGTTTTACGTAATGTTGAATAAATTGTTCTGTCAAATAATTATGCTAATTAACTCGCGCCTCGCCCCGTTTGCGGCTTCCAATGAAAATATAAATAAACACTTCCTTACGCAACTTTAATTTTGTTTCGTGGTTTTTCTCAAGATTTTTGTCGTGGATTTGATTAAATTGCATCGCGAATGCAGGCGACACAATAAGAAAATAAATAAATTTTTACAGAGATAACAACAATATGCGCATATAAATTAAAATGTTTATATGTTATTATTATTTAAGAAATTGTTTTTAAGCGGATTTATAACGAAATTTTATTAAATCTCCATACTTATGTGAATAATAATTAACTTTTTAGAATTCTTAATAATCTTTTAAAATTTCAAGATTCAAGAGTTTTACTAATTTATTATTTGAAAATATTTTCTTTATTTAACCCAAATTTCCGGTCACAAATGGTTTCTTATTTAACAAAACTTATACTCTGACACGAGGAAACGATATACATTTTTGCAAAATATATTTGCGATTAGTGCAGCTTGGTAGGTTTATGCGTTTTCCGGTGAGAAGAAAAGAGAAGTGACAACCGTGACGAGATGTCGGACAATAGCCGTGACGATTAGAGAAACTATAATTGAAATATGAATAATGCTAATAATATCAAATACGAGCTCTCGCGCGCAAATGACGAGATTCACGTGATCGCAGCAATATGAAGTCTCGCAGAAATTTTTTGTTTTCTATTTCCTACATTTTCCGCGGTCGACTGAGCTGTCACGCCGACATTTCTGTAACCTCCTAAAACCTATTACCGATTACTTCTTCTTTTTTCTTCGCGCTAAGACAATTCCGGATTTCTTTTCTCTCCGTGTCGCAATGATTAACAAGGTCTCGAGAGTATTCGATCGCGTGCGCGCCTTTCAAACGATCGTTATCAATTGTGATTCAAGATATCATATACTACATAATATGACAATATTTCAATGAAGGATTTGTTATTGAAAGATTTAAGATAATATCAAGTTGAAAAAAGCTAATTCTTAAACGATTTTATTTGAATGCCAGATTAGATTTCATACGACAGACTTTTATCTCTGCTTCTTTCTCTTTATCTCGTTTATATTTTTAATCCAAGGCTCGAATCAGCATATTAATGCTTCCTATACTTTTCCTATACTCTTCGCGAAACTATCTTTATAAGGGAAAAA
This sequence comes from Tetramorium alpestre, assembly GCA_021460005.1. Lineage (NCBI taxonomy): Eukaryota > Metazoa > Arthropoda > Insecta > Hymenoptera > Formicidae > Tetramorium > Tetramorium alpestre. The sequence continues at coordinate 182,075 of JAJVSH010000131.1, forward strand.
TAAAACGTTAACCAGCATTACATCGGGAACGGTCACTTTTCACGCAGATTCTTTCCAATTGAAAATAAGTGGAACAGCGGAATTGGAAAGTGGTTGAAAAAAAGAGACAACCGTTAATTCGTTGTAAGTCGAGTTGATTGTGCCTTCCAGGCGAGTCTTCTGAATTTTAATATCGAGCAGATGTTAAACATGTGCGTCAGAAGCAATACTTTTAAAATTAATCAATGGAGCAACTCGACATGCTCGATTTACATTTATATCTAGCTAATAAGCTTACGTAATCTGGATGGAATAGGCGCAAAAGAATTATCGATGAATAACGATAAAAAATGAAACGTTTATTAATCTTCGTGAAAATAAATACACCGTTCGGTCACTCTGGATTTTTATTGAAATTGGACGATTACAATGTGAAGAGAAATGGAAAATCATTCAATTGTCAAAGATATTATACTGCAAAGAAAATAAAAGACTTGAACAGAATTAAGAACTAACACTTTTAAGCAATTAAAACGCTAATTTAACAAGCAATATCATTGCAACTTAGCAACATAATTGCTGAAATAGATTGCTGTTTTAGGTTTTAATTTTAATTAAATAAAAATATCATATTTAGCATTTAATTTTCATTTGAGTTCCGCAAATTTCAATCATATCGAAAGTATTTCAATATAATAATGCGTAAAACTTTTCGTTACTCTCGACGAGATATTGCAAACTTTGAAAAGCTTTGTGTAACACATCATCGAGTATGTGACGGCTTCTTCGATGATGAGTCAGTCATTGTCATTGCAACTGTATCATGTGTGAAGGCCTCAAAATTGTTATGAGTTATATTGCATACTCGTATTCAATAATCAAACTATCGGCTCTTCGATTATTTATCTATGACACGCCAAAGACTGTCTATCTAACGTAAATTACAAATTAAGTTGCTTGTGTCACATGTCGAGTTATTATAGATCACGTACCAATTATTTGTCATGTGTACTCTTACCTATTTATTATTAGATAAGTCCTCATGTAAGATTATGCAATGTTTCCGTTGACTTCCTTGGGTCTACTTGGGTTGTTCAGATAATCAAGATAATTCGTGAAAAATACTTTAGAGGAAAGAATCAAAAGGTTCCGACAAAGATTCAGACATCAATGACACTTTATGATATAAGTCAACAACGAGAAACATAAAATTTTAATGGTCAATTAAGTGAGAAAAAGTGAGGTTTGAAAATTACGTCGAGCGGTTTCTTGCGTGTTGCTGTAGAATTCTTGTAAAATCTTTGTACGTACTTAGCAACGTAATTGCGACAGTCAGGTATGTTGAGTTTCATTATTCATTGAGTGACTCTAAAAACGAGAGATTTGCAAGATTTAGTAGACTTGAAAATATCTCATAAACATTACATTGCTGCTTCTTGCCATTCAGCGTAACTCGACGTTTCTTTTTGTCTTCGTAACCTTGAGAATAAATATATATGTGCGCATATACATATCTATGAATAAAAATTTTATTTAATTGCAGTCAGTCTGGTAAAAAAATTCCATTTCCAGTTTCTCGTGTCAGTATATATTTTAACGCCATTAGAATAGACCATTTTCGGATTTATTTCGCTCTTATTTTTTTGTTCTCTTTTATGCGTTTTACTTTTTGAGGTTTGAAAATTTATTTGTTCCGATAGTTTTGTTCTTAAAGTCTATTTTTCAAAATTTCATTTTTTTATTGAGCATAATGTATGTCTGTGGAGTATATAAAATAAAAATTGTAAAGATGAATGTCTTGATATTAATATTTGTCAAAACGTTAAATTGTCTGCAAGTAAATTTTTCTTAAATTTCATATTTAAATTAATAAAAGAGAAGAAAATTGTGTTGGTTGAGAATAAAATTGGTTATTTTGAATTACATGATTTACAGAATTGCCTTAAATTACATATTAAATACATATTTATCAGGAAATGTTCATATATCAATTTACGTTGCAGAATTACTTTTATATTTGCGAAATGTTCTTATTTTAATCAAGATATCGGACATTACACGATATTTAAACGATTAAATACGTCTCAATTGAGTTACATTATAAAACGCTTATCTTATCTGCATATTCGTTTTCGTCGTTTTACTTATAAATCGACCGAAAATCAAGCACACAAGTGGTCGCAGCTTACTTTTTTAATTGCACATTTCAATATGTGTGAATCTCTCAATCGCGATTGTTTAGTATACAGGGTGTCTCAGAACTGTGGGTACTATTTCCGTGAGCAGGTAGAGCGGACGAAACTGAGTCGAAAAGTCCTCTACCATTTTACAATTTTCGCAATAGTTAACGAGATATTAATTGTTAAAAATCGGAAGAAGGGATAGACAGCGCGGTGCGCGAGACGTAAGAGCGGCGTGAGAACGGCAATGGCAGTAGGAGCAGCGAGCGCCCGCTCACGTCTCCCGCACCGCGCTGTCTATCCCTTCTTCCGATTTTTAACAATTAATATCTCGTTAACTATTGCGAAAATTGTAAAATGGTAGAGGACTTTTCGATTCAGTTTCATCCGCTCTACCTGCTCACGGAAATAGTACCCACAGATCTGAGACACCCTGTATATAATTAGTAATTAATGGATTGATCATTAATGGATGGATCATTTTACCAATTAATGGATTGATCATTAATGGATGGATCATTTTATGAATTACGTGTTCGTTATGTATTAGCTTTAGCTACTTACAATTAATGATTCGTTACTCAATTAAAACACAGGTTACTCTTTACATATCTAAATATCTTTAAAATTAAAATTATGTTAATCACGTGGTCTGCATTTACAATTACAACGTAAATATAAGTAGATTTTTCACTGAATAAATTTATCAATTGTGGAAATAATGAAAATATACAAAGGTTTACATCAGATTGATTATATTCTTGATTATATCTTCACAATGAATAATGTATCGATACGTCGAGTTTTGCTGATGTTGCATATAAGTCAATAAGACGAATTAAACAGGAATTAAACAGGAATAAATTAATTACATAAAATTGAGGTTTCTTCAATTAACTTGATATAAAAAGAAATTAAGTCAAGAATATGCAATAAAACTCCTAATTATTATATAATAATATTTTTTCACGATCAATTATCCATAAGAGACTTTGTTATCGAGTTTTCATTAGTCTATCCAAAGTACGAACGCACTTAATATTGCTGCACCTTTTAGAAAATGTAATGCGTCTTTAATTGTCAAGTATACTTTTATTATGTTTTCTGATCAGACAGTTACGTCACAACATTATCTGTTTTACACACACACACATACACACACGCACGCACGCACGCACGCGCGCGCGCGCGCGCGTGTGTGTGTGTGTGTGTGTGTGTGTGTATATATACATATACTTTCCTACATTCCATTGTATTTTTCCTCGTTATCAAAAACGGTCTATCTCGTTGCATGCGCATCGACTGAACCATTATATCGATTACCACGTGCAGCATACTATTAAATGATATGCTAAAATAAAATATTACTTGAGCTAACATAAGTTTTTGAAAAATAAGAATTAATTTAATTCGAAATAAAATATTTAGAAAAATATATGTTAAAAATTACTTAGAGATTCGAAAATCGTATACGCATATATGATTGTAATTTGATTAATAGTAAAATAAGAATTTATATTTGATTATAAACTGATTAGAAATTAAAGGAGAAAATTAATAACTGCAGATTGAATGAAAATTAAAATTGATTGATAATTATGGATAGACTAATCGTAAATTAATTAAACGAATAATTATTCACGTAGTTCAAATTGAATATGGTCTGCACAACATTTAATTATATTTGTGGCCATTCCTAATTTTGAACTCATTCTTTGATACAATGATTAAAATGATATACTTGATATAAGTACCTACCCTAATATCACCTCATGATATTAGGGTAGGCATCGCTTGATGACGAAGAACGTGTCTGACGCGCACGCGCGATGGAGCGTTTACCTCCTGCGCGTTAATTACACTTGTAACGAGCTTGTAATAAACGACGATAAATATAATCATCGCGTTGATACTATTCCGATGCGAGTGCCGTGGCTTACATAATTAATTGCAATTAATGGCGTAAGCGTGAACAGCCGGGGCGAGACCGGTCTCGATGGCAACTTTTACGTTAAACTAGTTGCTACGCTGTTTCTTTTTTGTGTTTCAAGAATATATTATAGCGCGAAGCGGAGCAAATTTGCGACATATCACCGATAGCTTGCTTACTTGGAGATTTGTGGTCACGTAATTACTGCTATATTCCATTCACAAGAATTATAGTAGTTTTTTTTTAACTTCTATTCACATTGTACAGACTTTCGTTTTTAATCTTTTGCACGGAAAACAGTTATTACCGTCGCAAGAATGAAGAGAAAGATTTCAATATACGTCGCGAACCACGTTTTCTAACAATTTAATATCAGAGTTTAAACGTAAATGCATCATGCGGTTAAAAATACCTTGTCAAACTTCTCGTTTGTGGTTTACGCTAATTGCAAATTAACCGCAACGCGATTTAAATGAGGCCAGATGCGCTTGGGAAGATTCTCTACTTTTCATCCGAGAATTCGAACCTTGGACGAGTGGCTAGAAGGATCGTTTATATCTTGCGTCGTTGAATAATGTATGTCGTGCCGTGTCACTTATGCTCTGTCAATAACTCGCGTTTAGATCGCCAAGAAGGAAACATTTTGTCGATGAGAGGCCGCTTTTCAAGATTTTCTCCTATTAAAACGAGTCGTGTTTTAACCGTCACCGCAAAGCACTCGTGGAAAAAAATCGCGCGAAAATTTATGCAAATTGTTATAAAACCATGAAGCACAATTCACAAAGAAATCTTGTCATAACGCAATGTCAAGTAATGACGTTAGAATTTATTCAACTCGGCGGATATTGCGATATTGACATAATTATAATTTTTTTACAAATATTCTTTTATCAACACGGTGTCATTATTGACCAATGTGAATTATCTCTCCCTCCCCTCCCCCCTCTCTCACAAGAAAATCCTAGTTTTTTTATCTACGATGTCCTTTTTTTTTCTCTTATACAACTATCTCGGGTCGATTTTTTACAAGATTAATTTTTACATGATACAATTATTTAAAACATAGTCGAATTTCTATATTTTAATTCTCACTATAAGGAATACGTAATCTTGAACATTTAAAATTAAATTATGTGCAACTAGTATTTTTTTTTTTTCATGATAATACGCACAATATTGACGCAACGCGTATACAAGGCATTTTTTTTTTCTTGAGCTGATGTAGTATCGATCGATTCTTTCTGCGCATAACTCACAATCAGTGTGTTTTTCCATTGCATTCGGGATGCCTTACATTCGGTTAATTGCAATTCGATGAATAATCAAGTATTGTCTGATTATATTTATAACTTGACTATTAATAGATTATAGTATTTTACATTGCATATTTAGTAGTTCTGAATTATTGTATCTTCCAAACAAATTTCCTCAAATGTCTTTTATTTAAATAGGTTTGTGTTATATTTTTATTATATTTTCGTGTCATAAATTATTCATTTAATATTATATGTATATATAAAGTAACTTTCAACTTTTAACATGATTAATATCAGAAACAATATCGTTCAGACCGAAATAAGTTAGATATTAAAATAAATTTTACTTGTATTAAACAAAATGTATTAAACAAAAAAATTATAATTGACCCTCAAGCTTATCATTTCAAATAATAGTTGCTTGAATTAATTTATCCTCCAAAAAACCCGTTAACTTATATTATCAATCGCATGAAATATTAAAGACAATATTATTGAAGGTAATCATCATCAAAAAGACAATATTGTTAAAATTATTTTTGAAATTTTATCAAGCAATCATAGCATCACGATCATTTAATCTCTTTGAAAAGAATGGGATTTAGTCTTCATTAATAGTTATCATATCGCGATTTTAAAGCGATATTTTATCGAAATGAAGTAGATTTGCGATTTGTGGCGACATATGTGATAAGGTAGCAACATCGGGCAGAAGAGCTCTTCAAAGATAATTTACAAAGATTTGATAAACTTGGTATCATTGTAACATTCTTTGAACATGCACTAGCTTATCAGCCAATGTTGAACTAAAAATTACAAATGATACAATCTGACGGATAATTAACTCTACGAGTAGCTTGAGATTTTCTCGGGGAGATTTACGTCATAAGAATAATTACACAAGTGGTTATTACGAGGAAAAGAAACCTTTTATAGAAGACATTTACGCGTTAGATTTATCGTTTTTATCTTTTTATCATTTTATTCGTCGTGATTTTTTGATTTCTAAATTTAATCATCAATTTGTAAATCAAAAAATGATTGTAAGGATTTAATTAAATTTCTATACTTTGAGAAAATAATTGCTACATTGATGAGTCCGATACGCATAATCATTTCAATCTGTACAAATGTCAATAAATAAGACTTGCGTGTTTTACTTGAAATCTCAAATTTGCTTCGATCAAAGAAAGTTAATAGCCGATCAATCACAGTTATCAATCGATCAATCGACATTATTAACCAATGTACCGATAAATTGCTTACGTAAAAGGAAATATGTTAATCAGTGAAACGCGTAAAGTACGTCGACGATTTTTTCAACGATGTAATTAGTCGCTAAAAATACCCGAGATTGTTTAGGACTGTGCAAATGGCGCAGTTACAGCCGCGGAAAACGAAAGTAGAAAGCGACTGTCGAAACTCTATGCCGTTTCGCAGTCTTCGGTGCATCTAATTACACTTCCGAACGTTGCGGTCTGTCTTTTTTTATCTTGTGGTCGCAAGATAGTTTGGTGGGTTTTTTTTGTTTTTTTTCCCTGAAAAAAGTATGGTACAAGTAGCTTCGCGTGAAGTGAAATTTCCGCACGTAAATGTTTTATTATTCCGCAAAAGAATATGGCGAAAGAAAATTTAACGGAGATTTATTTTGTTATTCAAAATGTTTGCGAACCAAAATCACTATTTGCTATTATAATTAAATAATGATATCTTTTTGTTCTATTTCACCTATAAAACTATACCTATTTCTGTAAGGTAATTTTATGACAAAAAAATATGTATATAGTATATTCGACTATTTTATTGGCATTTAAGTTGCTTTGTATTTGAAAGGCACAAGGCGAGGACGAATTCTGGAAACTCAGGCTGCGCCCTCGGATACGCGACCTTGCGCAAGGATCGCGGATACAGTATGACGAATTATTGATGCCGCGCCTTGACACGAATCGTTTGTGTAGTTAATGTGCACTGTCTACATGAAATGGATAAGATGCAACATGCAAACGAGTTACGATTTTCCATTTGCTTACTGTTCGTGAAATTATTCAAGATTCATGGCAACAAATTATGCGCCCTTACCGTTCTTAAAGCGTCGCGTTTTCCTATGCGTGTACGTTTTGCACACTGCATTTCATCCTAAAAAAGGGACGAATAGAATTATTTAGATGCTTTCAAAATATTTTTTGCTGTTGAATACGACTCTTAACATAAAGAGAATCTTTGTAAAAACAAATATCAGAAAATACTGAAGAATTTCTTACTATTATTCACACACGTTAACTACCAATTGTGAGAAAATTCACATGTATTTTCTTTTAACAAAAATTTTTATACGTGCAAGTAGCCGTAATAATTATTTTTTTACAATGAGATAAATAATAGACTTGATTTGAGAGACAAATCATGACAAAATCATGGCTATCTTGGTAGTTAATGCGATAAGATAATTCCTAAAATAAAGGAATGATTCGAAATAATTTTAATGTCGTTTCATATTAAAAACAAATGAAATATAAGACGAAGGGATTTCGTCTACTCTTCAATTTCCTGCTATGCTTTGTGAACGTCTTTCTCGTGGCATGATCGGCGTTATTTTCCACTTAACCATAGTGGATAATATATTTGAGGGCTTTTGTGTTTCCTGTTGACGCTTCGAAACTTGAGGCATTTAAGGTCGAGCGTGGTGCAATCGTCGTCCGGGTATTAAATAATGTAAAGGCCGCATTTAACCATACGCGTGTTACATTCGCGTAAGAGCGAGTAATTAGAAAATCGTCGACATCCTACTCCCACATTTTCAGTATAATCTTCCACGTGAAGCATCGCTTCGCAAACAGAGATTTCTGTGTTATTAAATATAAGTATCTTCCTTACTTTAGTGCAATATATTAAAAATTATTTTAAAGTGTCGTGTGTTTTTAAAGATATATACATATATATGTATATAAAATTTATTATAATTTCTTTATATTTGTTAAAACAATCTTGGCATAAATTTTGTACAATGAAATCAAAATCTCCCTCTCAATTCTACTTTATCTTCAAAGACATGTTTATTACAGGTATCTGCTTTACTGCAGAAGAAATTGATAAGTTTCGCAATGATGATTAACTGCAGATAAGAATGCAGATAAGAATATAACTGCAGTAGATGTCGAGTGTCGAGTGTTTTCTTTATCGACATAAATCGATATATATGATGCCTTTATTATCCACATGCTGCTGATTCACTCGATTAATTAATTCGCATAATTAAATTAATCGCACACGAGCTTGCAATCTATGATGATATTCATATTTTTATTTAATTTAAAATACATTAAAATAACATTTAAGTAAAGTAACAAATTAAAAGTTAAAATCTACTTGATATAAATTGTCTTAAAAATTGTCTTAAATTATTTTCGATCGTTCGTTATCGTTACAAATATTTGTAAATATATCTATCGCAATATCATTCGCAGAAATGCGAATGGCATAAAAGTAAAAAAAACGGGATTATATCTGATGAAGATTCGATAGATTTTTTTCAAGTATTTAATCCGTACCGTGATTGTAAGTAGATTTTTTAAATTTCTGTCGAGCTTGGTTTGTCACGCCCGCAACACGCATGTGCTCCGTGTGCTCGCGTAATCGCAAATATCGCAATTCCTTGCACGTTCGTGCAACAAAATCATACAATGCGGTTCGCAAACACGAGAGAATGCGCTGCGTCACGATCGTCAAACAAGTCATCGGTTTCACAATTGCGCACGCTCAACGACCCTCCCCGCTCATCATGCCTCGCGGAATTCGTCCTCGGAGAGAGGTGCCGTCGTCGAGAAAAAATTAAACTAGAAGAATTCGGTAGAGGGAAACTTCCGTGCTCCAGTGCTCGGAATTTACGTCTCGCTCGCACAGTTGTACGCCTGATAATTATCACAGCGTCCGCGTCTTTCGAATGATCGGAAACGTGTGTGTGACAGTTCAATTTGATCCACGGGGTTGGGAGTGCAAACGTTTCTCTCGTATGCAGCTTGCTTGATAAGAGACAGCTCCATCGGGGGGACCCGATAAGCTCGGTTGCCTGATAAAAATAATGAATTATTTATTAGCATCAGCGGATTTTCTATTTACGTCGATTCCTCCATGACACTTGCGAGAACACTTGCGCGAAACCGATGTGTTCAGTTTTAAAGAATGTATACAAATCGTGAATAAGCGAATATGAGATGCGGCAGTAAAACCACGGAATAAAAATTGAATAAGTCTAAATTTTTGCATAAATTTAGAAAAGCTGAGGTCTGACTTCAAAAATGAAGTAAATGGATTTTGTATGAATTTTAATATTTAGTCGTGCAATTTATCATTTTTAAAACCTCGATCTTCAAGGCAGCATTGATGATCTTTGATCTTTTGTGACAATACGTTCCAATCCTGAGTATAACGTCGATTGTTCGTTGGGAGATTATTTTGTTTATAATCCCGATTTGAGAGAGAGAGAGAGAGAAAGAGAGAGAGAGAGAAAGAGAAAGATAATTGCTAATTAACGTTCGACTTAGCTTAAACTTCAATTACTTAACGCTTGATTAGAGGAGACGTGTTACGTGCCCGGCGACAGTCCGCGATTTCCTTCCCCTCTGATTTGCGCGAATCGCACATTCCTACACCGACGGCTTTGAACGTTACATATGTGGCAATCAAATCAATTATAAGCAGAGAGGACGACGACGATTCATACGTAGAACGGCAAGCTACAAATCAGTCTCCGTCTCGCGCCGTCGCCGGGGGTCAACTCTTTGCGAACAACACCGGCGACAGACGACGGAAATCCAGGAAACAGACAAATATTTGCTCGTTACGTCTTTACACGTTCGACTATGGAAAATCCCGCGTGCCTATCTCCGACGCTTTGTTATCCCGTTCAAATCGGAATTCCCGCGAAAGCTTCAACTGTCCGTTGGCCTAATAATTTCGAAATCTTTCATCTTATTTATTATTTTCTTATGAGTTTCATCGAAAAATGTGGGGCATTTCTTTAAAAAATATCTGCAACAGCTATTGCCAGAAAGAAATTTTCATATACAATACATATAATTATATGTATGTGTATACCATATGTGTATATGTATAGTTTTCCTCTTGCAAAATATTTTTTTAATTATTTTACAATTTTACAATTATTGTTCTTATAATTGTTTTTTATATACATATATGAATAGGGATTATACATATAAGAGAAAAAAATCTATGTAGTTGTAATCTATTTTATACATATATTACATATTTTATATATATGTATATAAAAATTTTTTTCCTGCATATATGTATAATATCGGTAATTTTTATACAGCCTAATGTTATCAACGTAAGCTTAATATTAACTACACTAATATTGGCATTCACGAGTTGATTCTTGGCGAGATAAGTCGTAGGATTATTCTCGATACCACTATTATTGATATCGCGAGCGGCATTTATAAATGGAAAAGTCTCCGATTGCGTCGTCGATCGCTGGAACGTGCACTGCGGACGTGACGAAGAATTTCATAATCGTCGTCGTCAGACAATTTCTCAAAATAAAGCCCTCTGTGGAATGCGAATGAAATGTTGCCGGATCCGCAACGATCCTTTAATACAATACAATTTGACGTGATCGTAAATAAAGTCGAGAACCGATCACAACGTTCTAACGTCGGAGCTTGTGTTCGTTTTTGTCCGTAAGTGTGAAAATGACAGCCGAAAAAATGAAAATAAAGTTACGCGCGGAATTCTAAATAGTCGATTGTTGCACAACGTGCGAAACGTCGCAGTGTAAACTTGTACTATTTGTTTCATCTCCATTATTTTGTCAATCGCCTAATCCGCATTCTGTTGCATGCCACAACGAAGTCGAGGAAATAAAACTACAAACAGACGTCGGGATAAAACTTTTAGCATGAATTGCGATTACCTATTTTCCTGTTAGATGTGCGAACAGACAGATGTACATCAGATGGAATGATATAAACTGTATCTTGTACAATGACGAACGTTATCTCGTGAAAATAACATGAAAAAATTAAAAACTTTGCTGCAATATTACGCAACTCTTCACCAAGCTGGCGAGTTTATAAAGAATAGTTTGTATATTTGTACAGAGAAGAAAATAGAAATGAAAATGTATAATACGAATTAACGAAATAATTACACCGTGCCACCTAGATGACAATACGACATTTATTTTGATTACTCAATCGTTTATCAGCTTAACAATTTTAGGAGTAACGCGAACGATTTGTGTCATTCAGTAAAACACAGTTCCGCTTTTTCGCGTAAGTACGTGATTTTAATTCACTTGAAGATGAATAATACATCATGAAGCGGAGATTCACCACGTGAGCATACAAGACGCAATGATATTATCTTTGTAGTGACTCAGTTTTTTCCTCCTTACGATATCTGATGTAATCAGAGCTGTTACATATGACAATGAGATTGAAAGATTTTACAGCACTAGCATACAGTTATATTCTTAACGAGCACGCTCGATAGAAAAAATTGTGTAACAATAATTTTGGCTTGATTCTTTGCATTTTTATTTTATACTTTGCGGATTTTGAGTAAATATTTTATGATATATATTTTTTTTCATGAAAAATGAGTACGAAAACGATAAATAGGAAAAAATTAACGTACTGCATAAAAAAACATGAATTTCTGATTAAATTGATTTATTATTTAGTTTTCTATCTGAAAGTAAACATTTTATATATAATATACACACAATAAAATTTCTGTTTTCGAACTTTTGGGCGAAAGCTAATAAAACGTAATGAAACAAGAATGATATATCTTTTTTTTTTATAATAGCAAATTCAGATACACTACTTACAATTCAACAAAAGCTTTTCCGTTTTCTCCTACAGATAAAGATAAAATTAGAAAAGGCAAGGCGCTGAAACTGTCACTCAAAACTCTTTCAACTAAGTTTCGACGAATTTTTAGAAAATGTAAAAACATAGGCAAATTAACTAAAGAATAAGGTAAGTGAGGACGATACATATTTTTTTCTTTATAACTGATAAAGAATAAGAGAAAGTGAGAATAATACACTTTTTCTCGTCGATGAATTTATGACCTATGGGTTTTTTTTTTTAATTTCGAGACGGTGAAGGGAAAAGGAGTTTCGATTGTAAAAATGAAGGGAAAAAAGGGATATTTCTGTCTCTATACTAGTCGGGCTTGGAAAGTCCCCCTCCCCCCCTCATGCGGCGCCCACGCCGTGAATGTATTTAAATTTCGCGTCGTCGAGTACAAGTTCTGCCGCGTTGCGATCCGATTAGCTGGACGGCTGGCTCGCGCGCCAATCGGGAGGCCGCTTCGGTCGCCGGCCTGCCGTTGGCGAGACTAACGAGAGAGCAGCCGGCAGATCTGGTCGATTACACAAGTCCCGGTATAACCAGTGTACGCTACGCGGTTCCACGCGAGGACTTAACCTCATCCTCGTCAGCAATCTCGGCAACAGTGCAGTCGTCGTCGTCGTCGTCGTCATCGCGTGTCGCGTCCGCCGAAGTCGCTTCCCAGACGTCGTCGTCGCTACCGGCGTAAGAGCTGTAAGAGAGCTGCAACGCAGGCGCGTTTCTCGTGCGGCGAGCGAACGGCAGGGGAGAGAGAGAGAGAGAGAGTGCAGCTGACTTGCGCTCGCGCGCGGAGAAGCGGTAGCGGAGCGCACGTGCGCGCGCGCGCGCGCGAAAAAGAACACACTCGGCCCGTTATCGCCCGACGTCGTCGTTGCCCGACGTCGTCCAGGAGTGGTCGCGAGAGCATCGTGAACGCGCATTACTCTGTCGCGTTGTCCCACGTGCCAAGTGCCACGCGCGATGAGTCGCAGCAGTGAGAACCGGGAACGAAATGGCCACGTGCTTGTGTGGGACCAGGCCGGACTCGAGGAGGAAAACGGACAGGAGAGAAAGAGGAAGAGGGGTAAGTGCCACGCGAATTTGCCCATTTTTACGCGAAGCAAACGAGACTCGAGACTCGAATCTCCGGTCGTCTTGTCGCCTCGTGCGAGCCTAGACTCGTCGGATCGCTCTTTTCAACGCGTCGTTCCGCCGTCGGTCGTCGTTGGTCGTCGCGTTGACATCACGCTGCATAAAAATAGCGCGACAGACGCGCGAGACGTGCGAGCGCAAAGTGCTCCAGGTTTACAGGCGAGATTCCCAGATTCCTCGTAATGTGCCTGTCGCGTCGCCATTTAATTCGAAACGTGTTCGAACGTGGACGCGCCGCCACCGCGACGCTCGGTTAGATTTCTACTCCGAGCGGTGTCGTCGAAGAAATCTCGGGCTACTCCGTCCACAATTTTCGCGTCGCGAAATTGCCGTAATCCGAGACGAGAAGTATGCTCACTTTCGGCGTCATGTTCATCTCGCCGAATCACGAAACCACGTGTACTTGACTTATGCTCTTTCTCTCTCTCTCTCTAGGTTTCTTCTCTCAATTCTCATTCCAACGACATGAGCACTCATAGAGCATTAGATTCATTCGATCGACAGAATAGCTTAAAGGAAAACGTCCAACTGTCCAACATACACACATATGTTGAACAAAGACTATTTTTTCTCCGTATATTTATATTCATGATAATTATAAATTGTTAATTCCACGTCGGCGGACGTAGAATTTTGCTTAAAGCAAAATTTCCATCTCAAGAATTCGTTGTCTCTAATCTAATCTTTTTCTACATGTGTTGAAGAGGAAAGTTTATTTTGTCCGTATCACTAAAATAATACGGACATTACGTGACGTGGATTTAATCGCCGATCAAATTAAAAGGAATTTGTTCTGTCCTAAAAAAAAAGTGGAGATCAACGACCTCTATCTCCGAATTTTGCCCTTTATTTATTTGTAAATGTTAAAATTGATTAAGTATATTTCGTCTTTAGTAGAGCATTGCAAATAGAGTTTTACACATGATTTATTTGAGGTATACGTCGTGATCTTCGAAATCTGCTTATACTGCCGGGAGATCGATGTGAGACAGCGTGCAATCAAAGGTCACAGTTTGCGCTTTAGCTAGACCAAGTGTCCTATAAACAAGAAAATTTCCTTCGGAGAATGTTTTACGTATATGTCTTTTCATTTTGCAAGGACGCCAAATCATGTTGGCTCAGGATGTTGAGGTATCTTGCGACGATACTGTCTCACGTAGAATACTCGATTCTCCGTAACGTTTATGCAATTGTAATGCATAACGATCAGCTGCTTGTCGATTATGTTGAAAAAGCCAGGGCACTGAGAATCTTTCTTTTTTTACTGTTTATCACCTACTTTATTCGGGAATTTTATCGCACGTGTCGGAGCGAAATATTTCAAAAGCAAATATTTAAACAGTAATTTTATTATTTAAATTCAAAATATATATTTTACACGTTGTACGTAGTTTAAATATTATATCGCTGATAACGTACAGTTGAAAATTTATGCGATAATTCTTACGTAATAATTGAATTCCGTAGTAGCGTTAATTTTCGTAGGATCCAACGAGATGACACGGCGCGGAATTTTCGCGCACAACTTTTTTTACATGTATGGGATCGCCGTGACTCTTCTTTTGATCCGAATTACTTTATGCAAATAAATAAAAATCAAGAATTTTGTCTTCTTCAATTTTATATAATTGGCTGGTCAAACATGAATAAAAAAATTTTTAAGAATTTATGAAGATCCAAAAATACATATATAATTTGCCAATTATAATCAGTACACACAAATTCGAATACTTTAATATAATAATTATAGATTGTCGAATTCAATTTGATGTAGGATGTAGGATTAGGACAAAGAACTAATGTCTTATATACGAATGTTTTCTTTATTTTATCTCTCTCGATATCGATATGAAGACAAGACAAACGGAAACGCCATAACGGCGCGCTTAAGTTTTAACGGTCGCTCATTATTGTCTTGCAAATCTATTCAAGGGATCGGTATTTAAGAGATTTCGCCTCCTGCGACTGACTGACAAGGGTCGACCTTACGTATACTATTTTACACGGAACAATGCCGTGAATGCGTACAATTCCTCAATCATTTCTCCCGCAACGCAAAAACAACATTTGCACGGATTTTTTTATCCAAAAATAAGAAACTCGTTATTTTTCTTTGGAGCTGCAGGATGACCATTCCGGGTATTAATTCCCGCAATTATCACTTGTTAAATTTACGCAGCACGACGATATACAATATCTACGTGTAAGAAATTCTGTGTCATATTCATATTCGGAAAATAACCTGCAGAAAATATGTATGCATGAAATAGACTTAATAAAAACGCAAAGTATTACCTTAATCTATAATTTGTACTAAATAAAATGTATTACGGGCACGCAAATTTAAAAAATAACATAACTTAACATGATTTGAAAACATAATTTAAAAAATAACATAACAACTTTATAAGCAAGAAGCCATGGAAACATGCGAGAAATTTGATGACAAGACTTTTAAGGTAACACGCGTATGAAATTATTATTATAAATTGAAATGCACGAATTATTAGTATAAAAGTGTGTATACTAAATGAGGGATGGTAATGATTACTTACTAGCGAGATATTACTAGTAAACTAGTAATAGCAAAAGTGTTATTCCGCAGGGAAATAACTCGCATTATTGCAGAAAGATTAATTTAAGAGGCATCGTTTTGACATGCAAATTAACGGAGGAAGCGCGGCGGCACACGCGATGAGAAGCACTCGTCGCCTCGATGATGACGCATCGCGAAAACGGTCGCGATCTGGATAACAGTACAGATATGAAACATACGTTCTTCCGCGGGAACGCACCGCTCGTGTTACAGATCAGTTTGTCCAAAGCACATTGCGTATAGTTACGAGGAAATTGCCGCGGGGATTTTTCGGCGGACACGTGACGGACTCGAGAAACGTTCGAGAACAAAGTACGTTTTTCTCGCGATATGCCTCCAAGGTCGCCGAATGACTCGTACATTTAGCCGCTATCGCAAAAATAGTGTACAGCGTGCTGCACATTCAGTATGATATTCTAAAATTTCTACTCGTCATTTTTTCGCCGCCAATTTTTCGCTCGGATTTTATTCTCTTCTAAAGAGAGTAAAATGAAAGAGATAAAAACAGCCAACAAGCTTGGAGATTCGGAAAGCTGGGAAAGAATAGACAAAATCTTATTTTTCATATATCTAAATTTTAGAATAGACTTCGTTCTTTTGCTAAATTAATTTTTAAATTGGGAGAATTAAAAAAATTAAAATTTGATAAAGTGTTAAAACTAGAGAGATTTTCAGCACAGGAAAATTATCTAGCTTTAAATTTAGAGACATAATGAATTAAAAAAACGCCGAGTATTTTGGAAAGCCTCATATGTGTCAATCAAAATTTATATATACATCTTGCGATTATGATAGCTTGTTGCCTATCGAATTTACTTATCCTCTACAAATGCAGCGGTACGAACGGAAAGAGCGATACGTGATCATAAATTACTTGATGATAACAAAGTTTCAAACAGACGATATTTTGACCAGATCAAAGTTCAGTTTTCTCCGAGACGAATTTCTGCGTGAAAGATCAATAATGGCTATATTTTACTCTCATAAATAAGTTCCTATCTCGTCATTCCTATCTTTGAACGATTTTTCCAAAAGCTTTTTGAGGAAATATAATATTGTGTGTAAGAGAATATAGAAATATGTTCACACAAACACACGCACTATTTTTAATTTCTATTTTCCTTGTGTATGGCTGCATTATATGTACATATACATATATATATATATATATAAAATATGTGTGTGTATAATCACCAAAATATGTATCTCCACTGACATGGAATATTTTTCATTTTTTCATAAATAAATAATGAATATTTGTCGAGTTTTAAGTATTTCTATTTCGTTCCGTTATGTTTCCGAGCGAGATAGGTCTTTATCGGATAGATTTTATTCTTGCCATACGTATGGACTGCGACACATCTCGTCGCGTCATTGGTTGCATGACATTAATGCTTACGCGTATAAAAAAAATTGTTTTGATTTCTGCCTAATTGATTTTCTATATTTATCGTAAATAATAATAGCGCTTCAGTATGTAACGATAGATTCATTTAGAAATCGTTTTATCTTGGATCATTAGGTTGAATTGTGTTTAAGTAAACATTATTTAATCGTTAAAAAAAAAGTATACATATTGATAATAATTAAAATTGTTAAAGACGTTTGGTTCCCATTAAATGTTTCAGACTTAACCGTCGTCATATAATGAACAATAATTTTTAGCATTAGTTTAATAAAATTAATATAGTATTATGTAACATACATATAAAATTTCATTCAATAATGCTCTTTGAAGGCCCCTTTACGAGATATCATCTCCGTATTTTAAAAGCTCGCGTAATCATCGCGCCGACGTGCGTGACGTGCGCGGACGTCACATTAGTCTATGTTACTGTGTGTGTGTGTTTGTGTGTGTGTGTGTGTGTTTCCTCTCTAAGGAAAGAAATGCATAAAATATATATTTTGCTCGAGCTATTTTCTATATTGAATGTATATAATACCCTGCTTATATGTATATTATATAATAAGTACTATCACGTTTAATTAACGCAACATTTGATTAAATCCTTGTTGCATGAATCATATAAAAAAAATGTTAATTACATTAGCAGTATTAGTTTTTAAAAATATATCTATTACATAATTATTTAAAATTTAATAAACCGAGTCCAAATCATCTTTTTTTTTAATAAAGTGAATACTTTTGCTTTGATTTATTATTATTATTATTGTAAGATCGTTATGCTANGTTCAACGACTTGAATTAGATTTCCTTTTCATCTTTTCATTACATAGATATTTTCGCAGTCGAGTCTGAATCTCGTTCATCGGTATGCATCAGCGGACTCGCAACGCAGACGCGTACTTATGGACATACGTACGATCGTGTTCACAGTATTCACGCACGTCACGAGCAATCGTAAGACGCGTGTTCACGTGCATGAGACACGGCTGTCCTTCCCTCTTCCCGCTGCCAATTCTCGCGGTTTGCCGCTCCAGCGCCGAACGCCTCTCCCTTCCGTCTCGACTTCGCCGCGCTCCTTCTTTCGGCGTTGTATTTCGCAACACAATGAAGACAAACCGCGCACTAACGCACACACCGCGCGATCCTCTGTCGTGCGATATGCCGGAGCTATTTCTACCGGACCCGGCCACGTGCTCGACGGCTGGTACTGACGACCGACGACGCCGTTGGTGCCTGATGACGGGGCTGTCTTGGAAATGACCAACCACGTACGTGCAGCGTCAACACACTTGTATGCGATGTTAATCCCCCCTTCCCCAGCTTCGTCCCCTCTTAATCAGCATCATTAGCCAATGATGGGAAAAATTTGTCGCGAAATTACTTTCGCAAATCAACTCACAATCAAATGTCAAACTCTCGGACAGCGAATGCTTCAGCAATCGTATATGGCGGACCCGTTAAAGAAAGCGTTTGCTTTGGCGTTACTTGCGTTACTTTGACTTATTGTTATTATAGGAAAACACGTGCGAGTGCACTGTCTCTACATGAAACAAATTTATTGCCAGGTCTCTCAGGACGGACCCTACGCGTCTTGTCCGTAATCGTGAGTTGATATGGAATATTTGAGAGGCTTTCCTATGATTGAAGATCGATAACCAATAAGCCTTTACATCAATTATTTAGACAATTTGAACTTTTAACGAAAACAGCAATCTGCTCATCGAATAATCCTTTCAAAATGGAAAAAGAAATAATTTATCCGATTATATAATTCTGATTCAAATAATCAGACACATACAAATTATATTCTTCGTGGAAATATAAATTTCTAATATTATTTCTAAACATGTATAAAAGCTCATCGTTGATAGTATATTCGATAAAGATTGTCAAAAGCGTATTACACTTGAAAAATTTGATATAAACCATAACATGTAGTTCCTTATTATATATTATATATTTTTTTTAATTACATGCAAATTAATATGGTTAATAAGAAAAGTGTGTTAATGTGATATGAAGAAAAAGTTACTTTATACGATTGGTATCACCGTCAGCATTTCTGTCTACGGTTTTTCTCACGCGCGACAGTTAATATGCGCAGATAAAATTCTCACTTAATAATCCTGTAAACACTTAATGTATGAATAGTTTGTATAATTCTTAAACGATCGCGTGAACGATAGTATTATTTTAATGAAGCGGTGCTCTCCTTTTTTGTATGCTGACACAAGACGCCCATTTTAAATGCGCTGAGAACGGAAAATTAATCTGAATGACGAATCGAATATCGTTGAGTTTGCTGTGTGTGAAACACGATTCGGATGCCTTTGGTAAATCGTTTAGATCACCGTAGCGACAACGGCCACTCGTGATTGTCATGTCGGAGTAACTTTTCTACATTCATTGCGGGTTTTGAGCTGTGCGTCGTTTCCCGGCGCAGCGCGTTGATTCGAGATTCATTTCATTACGAGTGCAGGGCGAAGTGCTCGGCATCGCGGAAACTCGCACCCTAACTGCGAAAATGGCGAAAATCAGAGTTAGGCTGTGCGCAGAAATAGACCGCAGAGGGCTAATAATATCGAATAATGCATGACCCGTCCATTTTCGTTACATATGGCTTCGTTTCGTGCGCGGTCTTTTATCCGAATGTCATTAAAGATATCCGGCACTTTATTTTACGACCCATTAATGCGCGCCTTTAAATCATCCTTTCGCATCGCGACTAGCCATATAATTCTTATAAATGATCGCGAAGAATGATTGCGCGAACAATGACGCGAATAAAAATGGAAAACCTTCATTACGTAAGAGTACGTAAAATATATTTATTTGCATTTATTTTTATAACTTACAAAAACTCATTACTTACGAAGAAAAAAGTATGAGATATCTCGCGAGTATAATTGAAGGATAAATAACTGAACTGATTTTTCTGATGTTACGTTTTACGGCGTGACGACTCCGCGCTCTGCTCTTACGAGTAGGTCGTCTGTATCTTGGCGGCTCCTCTTCTTCCTAGCTGTCATTTACAAACGACGTGATATTGTCGCATTATATTATATATTGCGTGGCATTTAAGAGCGCGCGCTTATGAAATTCACCAGCGTGCATTCGGCGACGCAGTCACGGATAAAACGCAGCTGGATCCGGGCCAATAAACCCTCCGCATCTTGGCCTTCATTCTCACTTATCAGCAAATGTGCTTTGCTCTCGTCTCGATGATTATTTTATCAATGATTCGTCCGCGGATTTCGGCACGCCCTACGTTCGAGCGTGGAAAATTCTTCGACCCCCGCGTTTACGTAAATATTGACCGTCGCGTACTCGTGCTGCCCACTTCTTACTCAATAATCTTTCCAATATCTTCAAGTGGAACTTACGCAAGTTTAAGCGACAACGATATTAAACTGTCAGTCACATCGCAGTCACGTACAATGCACAAGATTATTTCCTTGTAAATAAAGGATATCTCAGAAAAACGACAAGAAATAAAAATATAACTTTTACATAACAATCTCTCCTTATCGACGTTCTCTCTCGTCGATCTCGACGTCTGCAGAAATTGAAATCGAGATCCAATTTTAGAGTTACTTAACGAGTATTAAAATTTTTATTTAATTTTATTTCGGCTTTTAATTAAACATTAATCCTTATTTAATATTAAGAAATCCGAAACTTGAAAACGGATAATTATTCAGACTTTCATTACAGAATGATTTTAAAATTTTATAAGAAAAATATTCTTATTGTTTCTACTTAGCATATTATATTTTTCATATTATAATTTTTCCAAATCCATCTGATTTTAACATAAAAAAAAATACAAATATTTGCACGAAACTTTTCAAGTTCTTAACGTATGAATACAAAAAAAAGTTTTATCGAATGTTTTCGGCTATGTTAAAGCTATGGAAAGCTATAGCAATATCTACTTTTAGATTCTAATCTGGGGAGATTAATAAACCCTTAGCTAATAATCCTACAATCATACTGACGTAATTGTAAGGTCAAACGCTTGATCCCAGATAATGAGAGATCATTTTCGAACAACGCAACCTCACGTATTAGTGTTATAATTGGTTCCAATTTAATAAGCCCAAGTACAAATGCAAGAACTCCATGATTATAAATAAACGCAGTACTCGCGCTTGTGCACTTTTCGAACGTGCTGACACAATTTTTTTTCTCGTAAAATTGCCAATTGCGTCGGGGGGAAACTCGACCAAAACTTTTATTCAATGATTGTTAACATTTTGTTACAGTAAAAAAAATAAAAGTACACACACACACACACACACACACACATTTTTTTAAGCATAATTATACTCAATAAACGATAATTACTTAAGGTATTTTCCAATATTATACAAATCGCTCAAATAATATATCACGTACATACTTGAATACTTTAGCGACATTTGAAGTGGTGAGGTACAAAACTGGTTAAAAGAAAAATATATTTTACGATTATTGCGTGTCGCAAATGTGATTTTCTTTCAGCAAACACGGTGTCCCATACACAATTCTTAAGAGGACGGCAAGCGAGAAAGGAGAATCGAAAAAGGGAAGAAATAAAAAAAGAAGAAACGCGCGATAGTTTTGGATAATTTATGCGTAGACCAGGCCAACTGGTCAGTTAAACGGCAACGAGAATGTCGTCCGATGTCAATTGACTTAAGCTGGTTTGGCAAGTAGGCGTCGAAATTTATTCCTAGAAACACTTGCGCGAATTGAAACGAATCAATCCGACGCGGTCGTTTCGCCGATCCTTCGTCCGATGCTCGCCTCCTATCTTATTTTCCTCCGTTTCCTTTTCTTTTTATTTGCTCTCTCTCTCTCTCTCTCTCTCTCTCTCTCTCTCTCTCTCTCTCTCTCTCTCTCTCTCTCCCGGTGACGTCTAGGAGAGCGGGGTGCGGCGTTAATCTGCGTGTGATAAGAGAAGTACAAGCCGAGTGTAATCGGCCGTCAAGTTTTGTAATATCAACCAAGAAGAAACGAGAGGAAAATAGAAGAAGGTGGAGTCGTTTGTTCTGCAGTCTGACGCAGTCTCTGAGCACCGTAATTGCTAACATAATACGTAGAAGCGGCGACAAGGTGTCCGTGTATGTACATAGACGGGCATAATATTTTTAAGACTAATCGGATATCTAGATATCTGGAGGAATATTGTTTTTCAAAGCGAGTTTCCGGGTTCTCGAAAAAGTTTTTCAAAATCTCACGACGTGTTTTTCTTGAATTACTTATAAACTTCATAACACGTTGTAAAGACTATCGGTTACAATTTGAAATTAAATCTCGGAAATCTTTGGAAAATTATAAAGAGCGAAAAAAGAAAAGGATGGAAATGGTGAGTGTGAGATTGAATCCTTATTAAATAAATGTAAATTGATTACAAATTTTATATCGCTAGACTCAACGCATCAAGTTCAAGTGACTATCGATTATATGCGACCAGATATGACTCATGCATTAAACCATCGGTGATAAACACGATGGATACTTGTCTGGCGAACTCTTTGAAACCAAGTGCTCGTCATTCCTCGTTAATATTATTAACTTCGTTACAACTGGCGTATGATTCGCGTAAAAGGGTTTCTCGCTGTAGTAGTGGTCAAGTAAAACTGATTGCATTTAGACTGCGAACACTCTCATTTAAAGTTGATTAGATGAGGCGCGAGATATGAGGATCTTGATTTGCCAAACGGTCGGAGATCAGAGTCATCTCGATCTAACGGTCTATAAATAGCACGATAATTTATAGAATATGAATGAGAGAATTATTTCTCTCAACGTTTAACTTAGATCCTTTTCAATTTGTGTGTGTCGGTTGAAATCTCTCTTCGATCTCACAATCTCTTAAATTTATGGTATAAATGCGTACATACTCTCGTATATTGAAAACTGTAATGTGTTCTGTAATCGTTATCTTTGACGCGGATTTATCTTGTAAAAGTAAATATATATATTATACATATAAAAGCTCGCGCTAAAAAGAGATCTGCTTGGTGATAACGACGATACCGTAGATAAACGTAGATTAGCGTTAATATAGAAAATACCGTCGCGAATCCAAAACGGCGCGTTCGCGTATTATATCGTTACTGATATGATTTCGAATCTCAATTTCTTGGAATATTATCCGAAGCTCTGCATATGGTTCATACGACTCTTAACATTTTTCTTTCACGGATCTTTGTCACGACATCTGAATACACCGAATTACACGCACGAGTACCTATTCGATATCTTCGTCGTCTCATTTCTGCACCATTAATTGGCGGTCGATCAATTAACGATGATAAATTCAATTTTCTTACATCGACTTTGATCAAGTGCAGCGTATAAATCGTGAACGGTTACGAGTCTCTTGTACATACTTCGTAATTCGTACGGGTTCATTTTAATGATCAACAATGAAAGCAGCAGACAGTCATTACGCACACGGCGGCATTCTCACACAACCGATTACGATCGAATGACTCATCCTTCATTGATTGTCACGCAAAGCTTCGACAATTCTATTGCGAAATGACGAAAATCCTCGAGAAGTTTACGCAAAATTTCTGTGAACTTTGTCGACTGTTGGAAGTAAAACTGCAATGTCATTCTGTAACTTGAATATAAAAAAAACAAATGTTTTCAACGAATTAATTTTTCTTGGCCTACAAGACCTTACAGACTGATGTTGGTTTTTCTTTCTCAAGAATTTGTATTACAGTTTCGGAATTGATAATTTAAAGTAAGAAGTTTGGAATAAAAAAATGATTTTGCCTTGAAATAATTTTCTATCGTATAAAAAAATATTGAAGAATATTCTAAGAGCGGCACGCGAGTTTGTTGAAATACATTTTGTGATGTTTTCATCTTGATGACTTTTACATACCGTTGGTGTTTATTAATGACATTTCTGTTGATAGCTCGCTGCTCAATTAACTCGCGTCACAATCTTTTTTGGCGTAACCCTCACCTCGGCATTGGTCCCGCAATTCGTCCTTCGGTTATTTCCGTGAAAATTTGGCAGAGTATCTGCTAATATACATTAGCAGTTACAGGACATACTTTGGCGAATCTCAGGAGCGTCAATTAACAGTGTCATAGCGTCTTTATTCAATTATCATGACAATATTTAGAGAGCACGTATATTCGTGCATTACACACACGCACATATAACATTATATAAGATCACACACACACACACACACACACACACACACACACACGCAATGCTTCTAAGAACATTCTCACCCTTAAATGTAATAATAGATTCCGTGATTCGAAGTCGATTTTGCCTAACGGAATTTTCCGCGAATAGAGAGCGACTAAAACTTTAAAAATTTTTATTTAAAACTTTAGTTAGATATTTTTAATGAGAAAACGCATTATTATGATAAACAATCAAATTTTTAAAAATTCGTTCTACAGAGAAATTGAGATTTCCAAGTTGCAATTGTAATTAGGACTACAGATTTTAGATGTTTTTAATACGTAAGGAATATTGAATATAATCTAATATGAAATATGGTACAAAACATTTCTTACGTCTATCTCACCTTTATTAACATTGCAATATAGTACCATAGCAATATAATAATAGCCTATGTTTCTTTATTCTTTCAGTCCGCTTTGGGAAGCGTCATATGGTTACTTTCATAATATTCCTTGGTATGGCGAACGCCTATATAATGAGGACCAATATGTCTGTGGCTATTGTCGCGATGGTCAATCATACTGCTATCAAGAACAACGAGGAGGTGGTGCAAGTTGTGGGTGAATGTGGAGAATATACCAATGAAACTGACGAGCGCGTGAGTACATACATACATACATACTTACATAGATGTACGAAATTTTACAGTTCTTTCTTTTCGAGAAGATTGCGCGAGAGTTGATAGATGCAAGCTCAAAAAAATACGTGTTCTCCGTTTTGCAGAGCGCCGACGGACCATTTAAATGGGACAACAAGCAGCAAGGCTATCTCTTAAGTTCATTTTTCTGGGGTTACGTTATAACGCAGATACCTTTCGGTATACTTGCCAAACGTTACGGTGCCAAATACTTCCTCGGGATCGGCATGCTGATTAATTCGCTTTTCGGGCTGCTAGTCCCAGTCTCCGCGTACTGGGGATACTGGCCGCTGATAATCATTCGTTTCATTCAAGGTTTAGGAGAGGTAAGTAACATCTCGAAAATCCTTTACCTTTACAATACAATGTAATAGTTTGATTGAAACTCGAGAAGAGCGATTGAAGATGAGAATGTGTGACGTTTCGGGATCGGTTATCTGTTATCCAACTACTTTGCTATTTACAAACAACTTTCAGTCGTTTTGTAAGTATACAATTCACAAATTAACATTTAAAATTAACATTTTAAAAAATTTAATAAAAAGATGTACATTTATCTTTTATTCTCATTTTTTTTATATATTGTGCATTGTCTTGAAAAACTTTAATAAGATAAAAGTTTCTGCAAAAACAGATTTGTTACAGTAGCTTTAGCATTATTATTACATTAACATACATATAATAATATAAGTAATTATAGTTGTAAGATTAAAGGATTACTGATCCGTTTGAGCGTGAACGTTCTTTGATTGCCCGGGTGTATTTCCTTCCCCATAGGAATGGATTAATCCCTATTGCAGGGTCCTATTGTGCCTTGCACGCACGCACTGCTGGCCAAGTGGATACCACCTAATGAACGGAGCAGGATGGGTGCCTTTGTCTATGCCGGTAAGCTCGTTCAATGCGATTTCTTGTTCCTTTATATAGCGATTTCGCGCGTATATCGAGTCGAGAGCTAGTTCACCGCGCGAGAATCCTCTTCTCTGTCTCTTCTCTGGAGCTGTCATTTCGAGTCTGCATCGAGTCGCTACTGTGTGTATGCGCGTGTATGTTGCTGCAACGGAATTTGTGGACCGTGGACCGTGGACCTTTTCAATTTCTTGAGTTATCTTTTTTAATTATTCTCTCGCATAAGTTTTTTTTTGTTTCGTTAAAAAAAGAACGAGCACAAGAAGGATGAATGTCAGACGACCACTAATCATATTTTTTTTGCATGTTTCTCTTTCCATCGATAGGCGCACAGTTCGGCACGATAATATCTATGCCGTTGAGTGGTCTATTGGCCGATTGGCAATTAGTAGGTGGCTGGCCATCTATTTTCTACGTGTTTGGTGTTATCGGTACCATTTGGTGCATAGCCTTCCTCATATGGGTCTATGAGGATCCCGAGCAACATCCAAGCATCACAGAGGACGAGAAGAAGCTCATACTCAGTTCTCTCTGGGGTAGCGCCGGCATATCTGTAAGTTTCTTTTGCATTTCTCGTAATATCAAGTTTCTTTTAATGATAAAACTGAGAAAGCTAATATTCTTTTTTCTTTTAGTCATCGCCTCCCGTGCCATGGAAGTCCATTGCAACATCGCTACCATTTTGGGCTATTCTGATGGCGCACATGGGTCAGAATTATGGATATGAAACATTGATGACTCAGCTTCCAACATTTATGAAACAGATTCTCCATTTCGGTATCCAGAAAGTGAGTAGTATTATTTATGAATGATATATTTAAATTTTGTGCGAAGGAAAGGAGTTTTCCCGCACAAAACTAATGTCGTTTGTCTGCATTTCAGAATGGTGTTTATTCAGCACTTCCATATTTTGCCATGTGGCTGTTTTCCATGCTTATCTCTCACGTCGCCGATTGGTTGATCTCTTCAGGAAAATTTACTCACACTACGACTCGCAAGATCGTCAATAGTATCGGCCAATTTGCACCAGCCTTTGCATTGATTGCTGCTTCATACACCGGTTGCAATGCCTGGTTGACAGTAACCATTATTACGTTGGGAGTCGGCCTAAATGGCGCTATTTATTCCGGTTTTAAAGTAAATCACCTCGACGTCTCTCCGAGGTTTGCTGGGATCTTAATGTCCTTTACAAATTGTATCGCCAATCTCGCTGGGCTTCTCGCACCAATTACCGTTGGAGAGGTTATTGCTAAATCGGTAAATAAACGTATAATTAATCTTTTAAAGCGTTAATTAAATAATTGAAATGAAATGTACAATGGGATCTATGTGATGCTATTGTTTTCAGCCATCGCAAGCAAAATGGAGGATCGTGTTTATGATCTGCGCTGCTATTTATATCTTTTGCGCGACATTCTATGCAGTTTTCGGTTCTGGTCAAAGGCAAGCATGGGACAATCCAGATAAGGACGACGACAAGAACGAGAAGAATCAACTGGATGGTGTACGAATCGTAAACGAGACTCAACATTGACGAGTGAATATTTTATCGATAAGAGTCAGTGGTGATGCGAGGAAATTAGCACTGACGACGTGACACGTGTGTCCACTTAGCCATTTCTGTTTATGCACATTCATTCCCTCCCTATTATTTAATCATTCGAAACAAACGAGTACATTAAGATATTTAAGTTAATCTCAGAATTGAATGTTTCTTTTCTTTTTCTTTTTTTTTCTTTTTTTCTTATTTACCGTAATGATAAAAATTTTCATGATAATTGTCACAATTCGCGTTGTAGGTATATCTTCATACTTTTGTATTGGATTGCAAAAGTTGTATATCAATTGCTTTAATGTTATATCGTGAGTTTCCTGTGAAAGACAATTTGTATACGTGTAAGAAAGAAAGAGGAAATGAGAGAAAGGGAGGGAGAGAAAGATTTATGTAGAATATACTCATAACCAAGCTATTGTCATAAGCTTCGGTTTGCGTCATTTGTTGTATTTTATAATTTATCAATTTTTACATAATAATTTAATGTATTATGTAGAATTAGAAAGTCGCACTTTAAGAACTGGCATGCTAGAGAAACGATGGGAGAGATGATTCTCAAAAAATAAAATAACAAAAATAAAAAGTGTGAAAACTATAACTTGCAGATAAGTGAATTTCCATGAACTTTTGCCAGAGATATCATGACAACAAATAAATCAAAACAATTACAGTTTTGACGAGATTACATTTAAATAAAACTTGTCAATCTCGGTCTTCCTACTTTATAATAACAACACATTAGTCGTTTTGCTATTTTTGTAAAATAAAATATATGCGCTAAGATTTTACGATAGATTAGATTTACTATTCATGCCGGAGAGGGATCTATCGTAGTGTTTCACAACGCTTATCTTCAAGTTAAATTTCGTGTTTGTAATCTGACAAACTTGTGGCAGCAGTATTAGACTAAAGATCCTCATCGTTCATCTTCCTTTAATACATCACTTTTTATTGTAACTACTGCCATTTTGTATTGCGTATATGGCCTGGGAGAAAGGGGTGATAGAAACGACAAATTTCAAATTTTGTCGCAAAGTGATAGAGAAGCTGAGAGCGTTTACCTATGATCAAGCGTCGCGAACAGCACAGTGTATACAATATACAAGAATGGTATTTATACATATTGTAGATATTTGCGCGTAAAAACCCTATTAAGTTATACATATATATATATATATTAGTTGAGTTACTGCTCATAGTTATTTATATAGCGTCCACAAAGAACAAGGAAAGAATCATTCGTTTCAGCCTAAAATAGAAATTGTCAAACTATATGATTTTGTACTTGTATAGTAGAATGCATTTTTTTCACAAGTCTCTCTTTTTCATGAGCTGCACAAACTGAACAATAATTCTGACAATTGTAATTTCTTTGTCTGTATCGAATATCGAATATCGAGGCTACTCGCTGTAATCGACATTAATATTGAACACTATTTGGTGAAACAACTAATCGCGCAAAACGCTCGTGAACATAAGTCTGAAACGATCGACTTGTCTGAAAATTAAATAAATTATTAAGTAATGTATTAAAAACATTGTTGGCTTATTCAGCTTGAGATTTTATACAAAAACTTGGAAATAAGTTTAGATAGCGGCGTACATTAATTGTTAAAAAGGCAGAAAATCGATGCGAGTGTCCTGTGATCGTGTATCTAAAAGTGCCTTTGACACAAGCGTGTTTTTCTTTTTATAAAAATAATATACTCTTAAAGTAAATTCTCGCGTTACTCTAACGAAAAAAAAGCCAAAAATGTTTGCAAACGTTATTTCGAATTGTCGAACGAATATGCAAATTTCTATATAAACTTGAGAAAATATCAATCAGAAATTACTTGATCGTAATTTTTTACTGTAACAAATTAATACAACAATCATGAACGTAAATTGATTCGAAAACAAATTCGATAGAAGATCGAGTAACGAAGAAGTTACCCAACGCTTAGATAATAAAATAATTTAATGGAAAATTTCGCAAACCCATATTTTTATATAAATATACAAAATGTACATAGGACGATACACGACGCGATGTTACAACGTTAAACATTTTTATTGTTGGGATTGTAAAACATATGTGATAATAGAACTGCAAACGAATAAAATAAGGTACAGCCGTAAGAACATGGTATTATAGTTTTATTATTATATCCTTTCTTTATAAAAAAAAAAGTTTGTATTTCCCTTATGAATAAAATATTAATAGCACGTCGGTTTATTCAACATTGCAATAGTTTGCATGCATCAACTACATCCGCTGGCCATTAAGCTCGCCATTCGTATCAGCATAATTCAGCCAATAAAATTGATTTATTTAGATTGCCAAATGCAATTTTATTAGCAAACTAGTGATCAAAATTGAACGAAAATACTGTGTGTTCATTGTGTGTATTCTCTATTCCGTTTTATACGAGCCTTAGTTTATTCAAAAAGATCAGTTAAGATTACAATGGAGAATTTAATTGAAAACCCTGATAAACTTGGATGGTTTCTGATTGATCTTATAGTTTACATTATATAATGTGAAGAAATCTAAATTTTTTCAGTATTAGCAGGGTGTATCGAAATATAAATCTCTGCTTCAATTCGTCGTACTATTTTATCTATTCAAGATAGTCAAGAAGCTGAAATCTATCACATTTTATATCCTGCGCAGATACTCGACGCGGTCACGAATATCTCAACAGCTGCGCAAGCTGTGCATTATATACGTATATACGTGTGGCTGTCAGATATGTCAGACACAACAGTGAACTAGTGTCGTTGCGCGCAGCAGCCAGTTGATAAGTTCTTCAGGTATTTCGTCGTTAACCCCGTCTCCGTTTTCGGTTATCGCAATTTATGAACAGATAAACCGCAGGAGGATACCGTTTTATTCCCCAATCCTGTCATCCGCACCCCTTCGTCATTTCCTACTATTTTTAGGTTAGGTACAGAGCATAGATAAACGAGAGTGATGTCATCTGTTTGCTGTTCGTACTCATTGTGCAATTACAAAATTGAGCAAATTATTTTTTGAAATTTACATTGATTATACGCCCGAAACGATTATTGTAAAGTAACTGCATTTATTTTGTTCATCACGTAAGAGATGAACAATTTCGAGAGACCCGACAACGGGAGCGCTGTGTGCTCTCCACGAATCTGTTATTTTCCACAGCACTAATTCCTTATAATCGAGTTAATAATACTTCTGACATCTCTGCTTTAATAATACTATTGTCATTTTATTATCATAAAAAATTTTTTTTCAAAGGTAAAACTACGTTAGGTATAGTTAGTGTTGCAACAGAAGCACAGAAAGCTGCGTCAGACTCTGATATAAAGATAGTAATCATATATATTGAAGGTGTAAAAACACATTTTAGATAACTGTTCCATCTGCAGATTTTGTTAGGAATTTTATTAGAAATTTTGTCGTATATCTATTCATACTGATACTCTCTAGTCTTGTGAATTTGAATTGGATTATTTATTCATATCGGATTACATTCACATTACACCAAAGAAACGTTGCATCAAGGTAACACCGTTGTTATCTGTATTCTGAAGAAAACATAATTGTTGCAGATCATTCGTTGGGATGTGAATTATGCTGCGGATTCGAACGTTTGTTCACCTCGTCGCGCTCATCTCAGCGGCGAGATGCAGCGACATAACGCCCGCTGTGTTCGGGAACGAGTTAGACGGCATGCCAGCGGCGTTTGGCGACTTCAACTCCGACGAGTTAACAGACGTGTTCATGCTGCGCAAAGATGGCCAGATGATGGAGATATTCTTGGCGGCTGAGCAGGAGCCACTGCTACGACCTAAGCCGGATCTAACGTGTTTGTTCAAGGAGCATGTGACCAGCGTGGTGCCGGGTGATTTCGATGGCGACGTCTTCATGGACATCCTGGTGACGACGTTCAACCCTGAGAAAAAGCTCACTAATGCGCACATACTGTGGGGCGGAAACGGCCATCTGAACTGCAGCGACGAGTGGACGCCTCTCATAGAGATGCGCGATCAGCCATTGGCAGTGGACTACAATCGAGATATGATAATCGACCTCTTCGGCGTGGACAAGCAGGGCAGAAGGATGTTTTGGGTATTCAATGAGAATAGAACCGCTCCACAGGCCATCGAGATGACCAGTGACTATCCGCTGGAGCCTGTGAGAATCCCGCACTCCAACGCCTTTCTGGATTTAAACAGTGACTTTCTGCCGGATCTTGTGGTAACCACGAAGAAGTCCTTCGAGATATGGTTGGGCACGGAAACTGGATTCGAGTTTTCCCATCAGATCGATCTTCCGTATAATATATCAGTCGACAGAAATTTTAAAGGAGACGTCGGGCAGACTCTCTATCTGGATGTCGAGCTGACCGGTAAAATGGCTCTTCTGCTGCCATTGTGCTTCGACGCGGATTGTACCAATTGTACGATAATGATGTACTTGAACGGCTGGCACAATCTGCGTGTAAACTTCCGCGATCCTAACAATGTCTTGTGGGGTTTCGTCAAGCCCAATGGTCATCGTTACACGGAGACTATCACTCTGCGCGGCGGCGACTTCAACATGGATGGCTATCCGGATTTACTAGCGACTCTACAATCTTCGAAACAAACACAATCGTTTTTATTGCAGAACGTGGAATGCGATAACTGCGCCGGCTTCAATCGTACCTTCGCGGTCAAATGGCAAGCGTTAAATCCATTCTACAACGAGACCGCGATGGCAGTATTTTACGACTTTTATCAGGACGGCATTCTGGACGTAATCCTGGTTAAACACAACAAGACGAACGATGTCTGTCACACCGCGGCATTCAAGAACAGTTTGGATTACGACGCCAATTTTGTCAAGGTGATGGTACTCACTGGACGTACTAACAGCATGTATCCCATCTCGCCGGGTTCGCTCGGCAAGAAGAAGAGAACCTACGGCACCAATTTGCCAGGACCGTCGATCGCGTATAGAACCACCACGCAGGATGGTAGTCCTCGCAACGCGATCGCTGCACAACTACCTCAGAGCGCACATTTCTCGCTCAACTTACCGTACACTACCTTCGGTTTGGGAAGAACGCCCAATTTTGTAGACGCTCTCACGATAGGGGTACGTGTGAAAAAAAGAAAAACGTTAAACTTTTAAAAGTGCTACATTAATTGTATCAATATGATGATATGATGTAAGATTAGAGTGATTCCATTTTTTTATACTCTGTAAATACGTAGATTTATATATATATATATATGACGATATAATTACTCTAATCCAATATATTAATTACTTTCGATTGCTGACTTTAACGAAATTTCGAATAATATAGAATAATTTAAAAGTAAACATTTTCTTTTTCAGGTTGGCGGAAAGTCACGAGAATGGCCGCAGATTATTCCAAATTCCCAGATGGTCGTGATACCGAATCCGATTGCCGAACCATCGAGATGGAAAGCCCAACTATTCGTCACGCCTAGCAAGTTAATCTTATTGAGTGCGGCCGCCTTATCCGGCACCTGCGCTCTGATCACATTTCTGATTCTCGGTTTGTATTGGAAGGAGAGGAGAGAGGACAAAATCGAGAAGCTCCAGGAAGCGCACAGATTTCACTTCGACGCGATGTAGAAAGTGAAAATAATAGGAGGAAAGGGGAAGATAGGATAATAATAATTATAGATTATTTAAGATATCGATTTATTGATATAATTTAATAATAAATAAATCGCGCTTAATATCCTATTCAAACTCGCGTAAAATCCTCATGCTCATCAGTCGCGACTTTGACAGCGTACGAAATGCGGCGTCTTTTCTTTCCATCAACCATAAATTTTTTTTTTTTACTTTCGATACGAAGAATTTGCCGCCAGAGAATACAATTAACAATTTATCAATTTTCCTTGTCATTATTATGAAATGACTCGTTTTCTTCTGGTAGCGAAAGGGCATTATCCCAAACGCATATTTTATATATATATATATATATATATATATATATATATATATATATGTATATATATATATATATATATATATATATATATATATATATATATATATATATATATATATATGTGTATATATATATATATATATATACACATATATACGTACATATATTAACAAACGATCATTGCCAGAACGTTTTCCTTTCCACTTTTTGGTCGCTGCGCATCGTACGCGCCGTAATATGCTTTCGATCGGTTTATGCTAAGAGGGATGACTCGCTATTGGCATCGGTCGTTCTTTATGGCAGGGTTCAAGTCGTTGAAGTACGAATGTGCCATCGCTTCCTCCGCCGACAACCGTAGAGCCGGATTACACACTAATAATCTCTATGAATCAGAAAACCATACAATAGAAAACGGTCCGGGATTTAAGATAAAAGAGCTTTGTTAAAATGTCTGTAGTTTTTATGGAAGATTGTTTTTATCGTGTAATTTTTCGATATTCTATTCGATATTCAAAAAAATGAGAGATTTAGAGAAGCGATTTTCTACCTTTCTCTAGATTTTTATGTATATGATGTTTTTAGTGTCTTTTTAAATCAAGACTTGAATCGCAACACTGAGATTTTATCTCTTTTGTATGTACATACATATACCCTCTCGCGCGTTGTACACACGATTTAAATTATTTTTTTCTTAATCATTCACTATATATTTACACTTTGATGCTATTGTAAATTATTTGCACTCTAGTCCCATTAGATTTTTTTTATTTCGCATTCTTTATTAAGTCGTTAGATTATTATATAGAGATTTATTAATTCCAACAAGGTTTGATTGCGCCGCGTGTTGATAATATATATTCTCTATACATCAGAAATGCTAAGTAACTGCATTTATGTTTCACAATTTTGTTTCAATGATTAAAATAAACAATTATTTACCTGGAGTAAGTCTTTGCCTCTTGAAGTGAGCTTGGGTGTAACCTGTGCCAATCCTTGCGTGGGATGGTACTGCGGGAATGGTTTGTAGTCAGGAAGCGTCGTTAAATCTGGCCACGTCTCCTCAGTCGGTGTGCCCAGCATTTTAAATATTCTTTTCAATTGATCATCTACATCTGATCCAGGAAAGAGCGGTCTGCCGGCGTTCGCTAATTCTATGACATATCACAAACAAAATATTTTATTTTGCATCCTCTAAGGAGGCCATATAAAAGAAGTTAAAGCCTTGTTTTGAAAAGAAAAGAAGCTTAAATTTAATTTAATCGATTCTTAAACAAAGATTTGTTGCGTTATACTTTATAAAAAGTTTTGCCAATGATGGACTTAAATCCTTTAAGGAAAAAAAATCACCGGCGAATATGCATCCCGCACTCCACATGTCAATGGACGTTGTATATAATTTCGCGCCGAAAAGAACATCCGGGGGACGGTACCACAACGTAACAACCTCCGCCGAGTAACATTTTACAGGGATACCAAATGCCCTTGCTAGTCCAAAATCAGCGAGCTTCAGCTCCCCGTTCTACAAACAATTGTCTCTTTAATTCATTACAATACAAACGTGAGATAAATACAATTGAGAAAGATGAGAGTGTTTCTCTGATAGAGATATACTCCTTTGAGAAGGTATACCGTAAACATGAGGATAAAAATGATTGTAGCTGCGCCTTTACCTTGTTGATGAGTAAGTTCTGTGGTTTGAGGTCTCTGTGCAAAACATTTCGGCTATGGCAGAAGGCTAATCCTCTCAACAATTGATATCTGAAAGGGAGAGTGAATTTGTCGTGTCAGTGTCGCGCGCGCGGCGGGCGAAATTTTGAGAATACCTCGAAAAAGCAGTCTTACAGGAATGATTTGACAACGTCAAGGTCAATCTCTCCATTTAGACTGTCGAAATATTTCTTGAGATCCTGGTCGCAGTGCTCGAACACCAAAGTGAGCTTCTTGTCGCTGTGCAGTACGTCATAGAGACGAACTATATTCTTATGCTTGAGTTCCTTCAGAAGACAGATCTCCCGTAGTGCTGACGACGGTACACCCTTGGGTAAACGTAAAGAGCACACGAGCGATAAGACGCTGATATCAAGGAGACCGCAGCCGGCCTTCGTCGTGGGGATTATTTTCGACGCGACACGCGACGAGGCGAGCGTCACGTTATAAATAAAGCGCGCGAGCGATCGATTAATTAGATTAATCGGAACGCCGGTGTCGCGTCGCAAAACAGCAGGTGGGGATTGCAGATGGGAGGAGGGGGGAGGGAAGAAAAAAAAAGAAAACAGAGTTGAAGAGAAAGAGAGATCGGGCAAGTACTACCTACTTCATCGTCATCGTCCAGTCGCACCCGCTTCAGCGCGACGATTTCGTGTGTCTCGCGATTCTTGGCTTTGAACACGGTGCCATAAGTGCCTGGAAAAAAAGAAGACCCGATTCGGAGAGGATTAGTATACGGGGAACAGCGCACGGCAGGTCTTATTGTTGTGTTGACAGAAAGAGCGAGGGAGGGAGGGAGGAAGGAAGGGAGGGAGCCGCGGCGCGGCGCGTCACCGGACGACGCGGGCGACGTCAATGAACAACGTTCATCCCCCGCGACTCTAACCGCCAAGAGCTCACCTTCTCCTATTTTCTCGAGCTTCTCATACTTTTGCATATTTTTGCTGATCCCACGGGCGGAACGCGCACGCACGCACGCACTCTCGCGCACAGTGTCTCACCACTGCACGCTCGCGGCACGACGGACGACGGACGACGGCACTCCGATCAGCGCACTGCCGCCAACCTGGCGCGTGATCACCGCCAGAGGCGCTACCAATGCCCAGGAATCAAAGTTATCCCTACATTTTCAGCAGCATCGGTCGAAACGATTGAGTTTTATAAATTTAGTCTCACAATCAGTCGACAGCTAGAGTTCAAATTATATAATAATATAATAAAAATATCTTAGTCTTTTTTCCGCGTATTATTTGATGAGATAAAATGAGACGATCGCGATGCAAAGTCCAAATGGATAAATTTTTAAATAAGAAATATTCAACGTCAACGAAGAGTGTGACGACACAGCGCAACTTTCTCATTTTTAACACCAGGGAGCAACATTTTCTAAGCCTGAAAGCCAAAAGAGGCATGATTATGTCACATACATATATTATGTCATACTATTAAAAACACATATACGTATANGTACATACATACATACAAATATATATACTCTTTCTTTATCTCTATCAGAGAGAAACCTGAGAGCGGCTATCCCGGGCTTTTTCGTGGGACCGATCGTTAGCCTAGCCGCCGCGCCAAACGTGGATGTAGAACTATGTGGCCACGTTCACTGTCGATAAATCGCTTCCACAATTTTATTCGTTTCATTATCTTTTGCCTTGTAAACTATAGCAAACTGAAATATACAATACATTTACATTTTATATTTATATTTTTGTAATTAATAATTGAATCATGTACTGCATTTGCTATATATAAATATCATATGCGTTAAATTTAATATACAATTAAAACTGTATATTATGTGATTACATGTTGTTTCAAGTAACCATCATGTAAAGCACAAAAATATTCTAAAAAGAATTCTAAAAAATATAATGCAGTACTTGAATCAATGAAATGACAAATATTCTAACCTGTCCCTCGCCGAGAAAATCGATTTTCTCATATCTCCGCACTTTTTCCGTCATTAGTAAAGCTGCCTTCCACGATGGCCGTCCAGCGGGGAGTGTGGAACTCCCGGGTTTGTGAATCCAGAAAGATTCTTGTACCCGCTACCCTCCCGAAAGAGAGAGAGAGAGAGAGAGAGAAGGTATGGCGTGCTCTTGGCACCCGAAGCTCCTAGGGGCGACGGGTGAGCCCCCTCACCACGACAAGGTGGCACGCCACGAGGGGGGAGCCGAGTCCCGGAGTCTCGTGCCGTCGGTCTCGCCGTGCTATGCACGGAGTCCCGACTCCCGCGTCCTCCAGTCTCGATCCCTTCCGGGCG
>JAJVSH010000131.1:227966-240289 GCA_021460005.1 Tetramorium alpestre
GTATATGTATGTATACATGTATATATATATATATTTTGTTTTAAATAGTCGTAATAAAATTATGCGTTGCAGATTTAATTAGTAATAAATATTTATCTGCTGTTTAATGTAATATCTGGATTATTTTATGTATTTCGATAACAAATTTATTTAATAGAATACAAGAGCTTTTGGCTTAAATAAGCTCACCGCTTATATTATCATAGGTCGAACATGCGTATCGCGAACAAATTACCTGAAAGGTATAAACCTCTTGCTTTCACCAAAGGTTGCTCCAGATAACGAATCGAGTCCTCGACGTCCCTGTCGCAACAGATGGCCTTCGCCGACACCATTTACATTGTGATTGCCCATACCTTGAAAATTTCAGAAAGCTGCACTATATCTATGTTGATTTTAATGGGAGACTGGACAATATTATGGAAAATTCAAGATGATCAAAGAATAAATGTCGGGTTGGAAGAAACAGATACACCACATAAAATTTTATTACCTTTCCACTTAATAGGACAAAAAATACGATACGAAGAAAAAGCAGTATAGTTGCAATGTTTCACGTGAGACTGCTCTATAAGATGATTAAATATTTCATGATTTTTATGACGAGTCACTGCGCCACGTAAATAGTATTGACGGTACTGTGAAAATATTTTAAATTAACATTCTTTTCTTTTTTACAAGTTTCTTTTTTAAGTAGTAAAATATATTTTTATCTTTTATGATTATACCATAATAATGTATTTTGTTTTATTTTGGCAGAAATATAAATTAAAAAAAATACTTGTTAATTTAAGTTATGACACATGTTTAAATTTATTGTGAATTTTACAAGTCATATTAATCTGTATATTATTAATATATTTCTGTACATATATGTACAGAAATGACGTATGTGGAAAAAATAATTTTTTAGAATTCTAGAAACTCTTTAGAAAGGCATGTTAACATTAATATATTTGATTGAAAGGCAAAGTTTTTTTTTGCTATGTGGCTCGTCGTTGGGCGTCGAGGACGTGTTTGTTTTGATTTTTTTTTTTTTGCGTAATCGAGTCTCGAGGCGCGAGCCGATTCCGAGAAGTCATCTTCTCCCCAACTTCGGGACTCCGCGCGGACTAAGGCTATAAGTAGTTCGACCGTTCACCCGACGCGAGTAACACGCGTGATTGAAACCTTACTGTAACGTTTTATACGGAAAACGTAAACTATGTGTCTATATTCTTATATCGTGGCACAATAGCACGCTAACGAGCGTAAGGATATCGGGCGCACGATCGTTCTCTCTAGTCTCTACCGTCGCGACGTACTTATTATACAAGGCACTACTGTAGTAATCCATCGCCAATCGTGTAACTTGCCCGTCGGCACGCGTCGCGTCGCGTCGCGTCGCGTCGTTAGTCCCGACTCCCGAAACGGGATCGCGCGATTTCGCACTTTCATGCTCTTTGCCCCAAGATTTTCAAATGTGAATCTTTGCCGTTCTCAAAGTGTCGGAAATGTCGGGAGTGTGACAACGACGACAAGTGTGCGTCGACTTACAATTAGCGCGCATAGTCGCGAGTGCGCGCGTCCGCCGTTAATCGAGCCGCGTTCTCTTTCATGTCGTCGAAAGCGAGCGTCGTTTTTTCGCGGATTATTACACGTCGAAAAAGTAAAATAAATGCGATTATATCGATGACGCGACGAAAGCGAGATTTCACGACCGTTTGCGCGACGTAGATCGATGTAGATCGACACGTAGACGCCGCCGTCGGCGTCGGTTGCTTCTGCCGCTGTTATGCTTTCTTTCAACTTTGTCACTTTTATGTGAAACGCGGTGCTGCGAGATTAACGGTCGGAGTATCGTCGCGTTCGTATTATTTACGCGCGCCAAATGCCAAGTGATGACTAATTAACGCGCGCGCGCGCGCGGAATCGTGTTTTTCAATTCCGAGAGTGAATGCGTTTCCATCGACAGCGAAGGAGCAGAAGGGCATCGACAGGACGACCGCGGCTGGTGAGTGTTTTTATGCTTCATCTTTTTGTTCTCGTCTGGCCACGATTTTGGCACTCTAACTTATTGATCATTACTTGTTATTTCACGCGATGTCGTCGCGCCGCGAATAATTAGGACTTCTATCGGCTTCTGTCGATAGCTTTTCATTCGATGTACTGCCGCCGACGACGACGGCGCAGTATCATTGAAATTAAAATTTTGTTAATCTTAAATCTTTATGAAACTTGTAATAATAATAAGTAGCGAGCGTCCACCAATAATAATTAATAAAATTAAATAATAAATAGTGAAAAATGAATGTGTACAATTTATTAATTGTACACATTTTGTATATTATGCATTAATCAAGTATTTACATATTTTCCAGAAGCTCTTTTTCAGCTGAATTTCTTCATTTATTTTATATGCGCGAAATTTCATCTTAATTAAATCAAAACTGCTTGTCCTGATTGGATTTTTATTAAATACAATTGTTTGATTCTGATTTTTTACATAGAATACAGATTATACAGATAACATGATAATAAGACGACGACGTCTAATCCAAAAAGCATATCATATCTATTACAAAATTAAAAATCAATATAGGAGCCTTTCTCCTTGATACAATCACTTGTAAGCCGTTCTATATCTGAAGCCTTTCTTCATTCTATACTGATGATCAGGCACCGCTGCAAAATCACGTGAAGCTTCTCACGAGATTTCCGCCACCGATCTGATCCAAGTTTCGCACAAGATTTCCGCCGCCGATTTGATCCAAGTTTCTCACGAGATTTCCGCCTCCGATCTGATCCAAATTCCGTGTCAAGTATTGCTTCTCCGCAAAGATATTAGCCAGCTCCTCGACGCGTCGTTTCGTCTCTGCCGTCGGATAGGGATAGTCGACGCTTCTAACCAGATTTCCGCCACCGATCTGATCTAAGTTTCTCACCAAATGTCCGCCGCCGATCTGATCCAGATTTTTAATGATTCGTCTATCATCTTCTCGCGCATTTTTCAGAACATCGCGATCGCGAAATTGATCCATAAATAACTGGTCATTCGCTTGATCGGCATTTAAATCGGGGCTATAGAGATGACTTATTATATCTGCGAGTGCTACAGAGTTGATCGAAGAATCGATGAGATTTCCATTACGAAATAGTTTGGCGAAAAATTCCTCTTGGCGACGTGTGTCGAGTATGTGCTTGTTTGTCGCGGAATTTAAATATTGAATCAAATTTTTCTCCTCTTCGTTTAATAAATCCTTGACGTGCTTGTCAGTATCCCTCACGAGGTGTCCGCCGCCAATCTGATCCAAATTTCGCTTTACGCTCGGATTCATTCCTACAATGATGAAAGAGAGAAAATTACTATGTATCTTTCTATCGAGAGGGATGAACGTGATACAATCATGGGGAATATTTATTACACTATGTATGTGTTAATTACAATCGAAATATTCATATCGCATTTGCATTGGATTGAATAAATTAATAGAAAACATGCAAGGCACACATAAATATGGAGGAATTAATTCTCTATCAAAATCTAAATTCATTGAAATCAGGCGATCATGCTTCAGTGGTTTCAATCTTCGTTTTACGTCGCAATGTCGATTTACAATTGTGATTTCGGCGGCATGACATCTATGTCATGCTGTTATA
Organism: Tetramorium alpestre; assembly: GCA_021460005.1. Classification (NCBI taxonomy): domain Eukaryota; kingdom Metazoa; phylum Arthropoda; class Insecta; order Hymenoptera; family Formicidae; genus Tetramorium; species Tetramorium alpestre. Next base: position 231,606 of record JAJVSH010000131.1, read on the forward strand.
AGCTGCTTGGAAAACTAATATTTAATCTCAAATCGTTCTATTTTTTTAACTTATTTTAATTTCTATTTTTATTAGGAGGGCGCCAAAAAAAATGTTGCCTACATATTATAATTAAAGAGTAAAAACATTTTTTACGGTAGATGCATGCAAAATCGTGTCGAGTATAATAATTATCTGGCGACAGCTTTTTAATCGTTATTTTAAAAAATATTTATCAATTTCTGTGACTTTTTAATTACACTTTACACAAGATAATACGTGGATATAAAATTCATGCGTGCAGGATATAAAATTCATGCAATCGAAAGAACTGTATGAGGCAAACCTTCGCGTGCAGTCGGAGCTTGGATAAAAATCGCAGAGGGATTTACGCCTATGGGTGCGCGAAAACCATGCAAAATAATCCCATGCGTGACATTAGCGGATTTTCACACTTAAACTGTTAACACGCTTACCTACGTCGACGTCCCGTCGGCTGCGCGATTTTATGGACACACGAACAACATTTCGCGCGTGATAATTTTTCAAGAGAATTTTCCGCACTCATTTTCTTCGCAAAAATTATACGAGGCCAAGCAGACCGCAAATTTCCCAGGTGTATTGTTTAAGGCCGACTACGCAAACTTTTTGTCTAGCACAACGATTATTTCGGATTTCGGAATTCACGTGCCGGATACACGTGCTCCAAATAAATGATTTACGCTACAATTTAGTATGGAAATGCACAATGAATGATAGACGTGTGTATGCAAGTACAAGGAAAGATAGAAACCAAAAGGGTCGAAATGACAACGTGAATAAATGATGTGTATTCGCGCGAATTATTAAGTTTGGAGCAGCAGTGTGTAGCTACACTGATGAATGTTTCATCGTTTCATCGGGCTCGATTATATATCAATATAATGTTAATAAAATTTCTAGATGTGTTGTCCGACGAAAAATGTCAAACTTTATTATTGACTTTGATTTATTATTCCACACGTGTCTCCGATCGGGTAAGAAAATAAATTAGAACGTTACATGAAATGTCACAGCGCGGTAAAAATTGATTAAAGTCGAATTCTGAAAGAGCACTGAGCTATGCGTCAAATCGACATTCTACATATTTAATCTCTCCTTTCTCTAATAATTTTATTGAACAAATAACAAAACGTTTTTAATGCTTGCTTTTTCCATAGAAAAAATTTCCATTCATTTGTCAGTGTTCAGAAATTAATGATGTACACTTGATTATTTAATTAAAATTCACCGCGCGCGCGCGCGCGCGCCAATGTTTCTTGTTGTTTATACATTCTTCAAGTTGATTGAAGTTGAAGACTAATCAAATTGTTGCAAACGGCCAAATTAACCGTTACATTTTCCAGATAAATGTGGGCGTTCTGCAGAGGCGAGTTTATGGTCTTTGAATCGTCGGTCGTAACACCTTAATCGAGCTATAAAACGCAGTCAGAAGGATGCACCGTAATAAGTGTCATAAACCATGCTTCTATACACTTTTTATCTATCAGGCTAATATTTCTTGTATATACATTGACATTCAGATCTGTTCTATACACGATCCATTCTCTTATTTAATTTTAATAACGTAATTTTATAAAGTGCATTTTATGATCGAGTGTTCCATCGACTATGAAATAATATCTAATTTTTATTTTGTTAGTAAATAATATTACCCATGAAGGACACGCCGTGGAGAGAAAATTCTAATTCTAATCAGTAATTAGTATCTGTGTGACTATCAATCATGAAATTGACTATTGTCAATTTTAAAAATTTTAGAAAAATATCTTTTAACTGATGCCTGATGATATTTTCTTTTCTTTTTTTCTTCTCGTAAATAGAGAAGGATATTAATTTCTTCTCTCTCTCTCTTTCTCGAAAAATATGATAACAAGTTTAAAAACACGCAACGGTCAAGAAATATCCAGATTGTAACGAAATAAAATATCCGACGTTCAACAATGGCGAAACTTCTTTTTCACTTTTGACAAGTTTTATATTTTCTTTCTGTAACAACAAATTTACTTAATATCTTCTTTTAACATTAATTAATGGCACACGTAGTTTTAGTTTATTTTAATTTCATGATATCAAACAATTTCAGACGATACGTCAATATAATTGACACTCCTACGAGTAATTATTTGAAGTGTATAACATAAATACTGCGAGCGTGTATGCATCGCGGACCAACCTCTTGACATACAATTCCGATGATAGACTGGATAGCATAGAAGTGATACATCAAAGGGCAAAGGATTATAGTTTATGTATAGTAGCCTCGGTGCGGTATCGATCACGAATCGTTTTCTCTTCTGTGACAATACACGATGCACTATAATTAGACGATGCGTACGTACTGGTACGATAAATAAAAATTAAAGTGGCAAATTGTCTAACGCGATCATGTAATTGTAAAAAATTCTCATCGACAAATAATCTATAAACCAGTACTATGTGTGTGCGTGTGTTTTCTTTTCATTCGCATCTGCTGATCTTCGTCGCGCGCGAACGTACGTAGACGTAATTTATATGAGACTTTATTCAAACCAAATCGATTCTAGTTTGCCTACTACAATACAAACGTTATTCAATAATGTATTAAAAATGCAATATTTTTATTTTGAATTCTGTAATTAGTTTTGCTTATAAATACCATCTTTCTCTATCGTCCTCATTAAAAAAAAAAAATCAGACGAGAAAGGGTTCAAAGAAATTTCCTGGGAAAAAAAGCTTTTCATATATAATTACATTTAAAATATATCCCCATATATGTTTTCTTTCTTCTTGTTTTTTGTATATACAAGATAAATAATAAGAATATATGTATATATATTTTATTTCCCAGGTTGGTATCCTATATAATTAAAACATTTCAAAAAGCGCAAAAATGACTTAATTATAAAATATGAATGCAATTATAAATTGTATTTTTATATTGTACACAGAATACATACATTCTGTAATATATCTTGTTTGGTTTTAAATTCATTTATAATAATTTTTCGAGATACCTATGTAGGTTTTCATAATTAGCTTTTACATTCTGAAAGTTGATATTTTCTGTAGTTTCTTTTTCAAACATTTTCTCTTGTTCTAATAATAAGCACATATAAGTTATTTTTCTTTTTCTGGCGAGTACTTACTTCGATCTTCCATGTATCTTGCCAAGAAATCCGCCAATTCCCCATACTCGTTCTGTTGCAACGTGTTCGGTCCAGCCTGTAAGAAAGAAAACTTTTTAATTGTAGCCACAGGCTCTTTATGCATAGCTCATTTATTGCCATTCTAGCCAACGAAGTTGCAGGCATCTTGTTTTTATCATTTATTATAACAACTATGTCATTTGCTAATTACTGTAGTTCACATTTGTCTATGTCACGGTTTATAAAATATTAATGAGTGGTGGTAGAGTCTCCATGACTTAACTTTGTCATTGGCATTTTTAAGAAAATAAATAAAAATGTTACATGAGATAGAAATCTGATATCGAATCACAAAATGCAAAACCTTGAGTTTTCTTAATTATTGTTATTATTATTGTTGTTTGAAATACAGCATACTTTTATTTACTTGTCTTTCTAATTAAATTTGCAGAACGCATCGCGTGGTAATGTTCTATTTCAACGTTGTGAGCGCTTTATCTTAACACAACACAAGCTACAGATCCGAATCTAACATAATAAACCATTTATTCTCAGCGGAAAATTAATTATTCATTTCGACTCTATTTATCGGTACAATCGGACCGATAGCCGTGCTCCCTTAACTCGAGGCGAGCGCTTGAGGCGAGGGGAAAAGAAAAATTCAAGTCAACTTTCGAATACGTGTAATACAGATCTTAAGATAACGCGTATAGAAACCGTATGTTAAGTCCGTTCTCGGCGTGACGACGGCACGTGCTCGTCATTCTTCACGCGCCTGCCAGGAGATTACAAGTTGCATTATATTAATTAAAACTTTCGTCGCCGTACGGTGCTCGACCTTACATTACGGATCGGATTTACCGCTCGATGTTTTTCTCCTTCGTCTCCGTCAGACGTAGCTACATTATAAATTCTCGGCACAATCATTCTGCAGCTCTTCAGTTAAATTGAAAAATGTATTATGACGCTCGCGCCTATTCAACGAATGCTAACACTTTAGGAACTTGGTAAGGCTTCCACATTATTTTTCCGGTCTTGGAATAAATAATAAGTTTTTCTTTTATTTGTTTTGCGTTTCCTCATGACTTTACCACGCTTCGTATGGTAGAAAAAGAAATTGGCGGTAAAAGATGTAATGCATCTGAGGCTCTCTTTAAAATCGTGTAAAATTAATTCTGTCGGTTAAAATTTGTTACTTAAGGCTTTGTGGAGACCTTGGGAGACTTTTTATAAGTCGTAACCTTCCCACTAGTAATTGCTTCATTCAGAATTAATAAGTTCTTTGTAAGACTTGGTGAGAAATAACCCTTCAAGTCGAGTAGCGGTCGACCCTGAATATACCATCCGCGAACTATAGATCGATATATTACAGTTGCTACAGCTTAGTCATTATATCATTTACTTGACTCATTTGCATGACTACTAATTACAAGGGTTAAGGCCAATGTCATATCAGAGATCTCGCATTTACTTGACGACGCGCTTTTTTCACCCAGAATCGAAAGCGTTCTTCTCGAAATTTATTGCCCAATAGTAATATCATCGGTCAACGTTCGACAAAACCGGAAGCAACGCGTTGTACAACGTGAACAACTCATACACCTGTCTTTCTCTCTCTCTCTCTCTTTCCGGTGAAATCATTTTGGACGCATTTTAGCGATTTAATTAAATTTTACACAAGGGTTTTTCACCTCGAAACCTCGGAGCAGCTGCAATCTTCCGTAACGTACCAGGATGGTAAGCAAAGGGAAGAGAAATGAAATTTTGCGTACACTGTAAAACGTCGAAGGACGGAAAATTGAAAGGACGGATTTAATTTCGCTCTTAAAACCAAACGGTCGACGGCAGCTTCGATCGTGCCTTGATGAAATCGCGTTTTTCATCACGTACTTTACTTACCGTACATAACAACGCAAACTGTAATAACTGGCTAGTGTCACGGTTAATAGTCAAGTTAACAATGTTAATCAAGTTTCAATTCATTTTCAACAAATGATTGACGATCGGTCAACGAGCAAGTAATTATTTTTCAGAAATAGCGCTAATCTTATTTACGAAGATTGTGAGATAAAATTTGTAAAATTTTTAAACGCGAGGTAGAAATGAGAAATTGACAAAAATAGAAAATCCATTCTGTCAAGTGTAAAGACTGCAAAGGCAATTTGTTTTTTCTATAAAAGATAATATCATTAAATATAATATGTTTGTACAATATAGATAATATGCACGATAGAACATTTAAAATAAAATAGTGAAACACACTTTTTTCCCCGTCGACATGACAGAAATTAAATGAAAGAGGTACAATGTTTCGATACGTCACAGTTTAATAGAGAGCGCACCGTGAGATGGTTGAATGAGATGACGAGCGAGAAGCGCCGGGAATTACAAAAGTACGATATTCTCGTGCATATATGCAATCACTGTTGTCTTTACAACGCGGTTTCGACGCGGTGTCATGTCCCGGGTGTGTATCAAGCAGCTGCCTCATAGGTATCATTAGTATGCATGGGAAAACTTCTCGCGCGCGGGAACGCGCCGCACGGCCACGCATATACAAGCGTTATCCGAGGCTTTAACCCGTTCGGCCGTTCTACGCGCGAACATCTCCCCGCCGTGCCGTCTAGAAGCCGGCTATCACGAATGTCCTTGCAAATTACAATCTCGCGTGTACGCTCTATCCACTTGCTTCAAGTTTTTGCATTAGAGACAGCTGATGGTATCGTCAAACGTAAAATATACAGGAGAAAGCATGAAAAGTACATTATGCTTTCATTCCAGGAATCCTCACTGGTTGAATTTTTGCTCTCTTTGCTCCGAGATGAATGTCGTAGAAATGAAGCTGATTTTTATGACAAGATTCTAAATGAAATAATACGTAAAATTAAAAGCTACTTTTTCTCAGAGAGAAAGAGAGAGAGAGAGAGAGAGAGAGAGAGAGAGAGAGAGAAAGCGAGAGAGAAAAGAATAGAAGGAACGAACTGCATTAAAATCAATTTTACTAATATTTCATTTCAAGCTCTGGAATAGTATTATGTCTAACAAAATGTACAATTGTTTAGATATAATGTACCATTTTAAATTTTCTTTCCTTCTACGCACTTCTTTGTATATAAAGAGAAGGTCTTTTCTCTCATAGAAAAAAAAGTACAGTGATAAATATGCGATATTGGTGACAAATGTTACATTTATAATATACACGCTTCTCCTTGACGACTCATCTTTATTAATTTTCATCGTGCGGGGTGTAAAAAATGTAAGAATATGTAACAATGTTCAGGTGGCAAGAACATTTTATCGAGAGAGACTTGAGCCACTTGAGGTCGATCTTCACTTCAATCTACGGAAGTGCAAAGTGACATGGCAAAGTGGAGTCCACTTCGCGATGTCGCGTAAACGGAAAGCCGTGGAAGAGCGTGAGAGCCATCGAGCAGTCTCGCGTCGGGATAATGTCCCGACAAGAGCGGAAAGGTCGAGGCACGAGAATAGCGAGCGAGAAGACTATTTGCCGCTGAGCGACGCTCACTCCGCGCCGGAGGACGTTGGAGAACGTCGAGCAACCCGATGCAACAAGTTGCGAATGCAACGAGGCGCATCGTGCATTCGCCGCACCCTTCCCCCTTCGCACGATGGATTATCGAGTAAAGCGCAAGACAAACAACTGACAAAGTCCTTGGAGGTTTAACAGGAGGATTAATATGTATAAAGCAAAATCGTTATCGAATAGATTTTCGAAGCGGGGATCGTAATTACACCGTAAGTATTGTAAAACGTTCCTTTTGTCGCGCTTCTTCACAAAGTTTCTCGTAAAAAGTTCCGGCAGTTTTCTTGGCAGTTTTCAGTTTGATTGCACAGCCACTGCTACTGCTTTACTCCGGAAATTGAATACCGCTATATAGCGCTTAAGCGAGCTTTGTTAATCTGCGCCACTTAAGAAAAAATAGAAAATTTTATGAAAATTATTTCAATCTTTTATAGTTATAATCAATAATTTAATAGTGTAAAATCAGTTGGTAATAATAATTTAATGCTAAATTATACGTATGTACAACATATAAATTAACTTATCTTTAGGGAATTTTTGAAAACTTAAGTACCACATCTCTCGTAATCTTATAAAAAAACAATGACATTAATAAATAATAAATTTAGCAGCTGACTCAATCGTATTAAAAGCAGAGTGCAACTTTATGTGTTTTATCACTCAATTACGTTCGTTTTAACATAACGGACATGTTTCAACGAAATTAATTACGTACCAATGGCGTATATAAAGTCGAATGAAATTCAATCTCTATATGTAACGCGGAATTGTCGAAATTGACAAATAAACAGTCTGGACATAATGCTCATTCACCTTGTTTGGAATTATAATGATCGGCAGAGTGAATATGCTCCTGTTGCACGCGCTTACTGCAAATTAAAGTATACAGCCGCACGTAATATTGCACGGTCCAATTTAATTGCCAAGCTTAATGATTTACCTTTAACGTGAAATAGTAAAAAATTTTTATTTGCAAATATAACGAATAAAAATGGGATATATTTATTCATTACGGATGATTTGCTTTGATCGTGCCCCAATTTTACATGTGGCTAAACGGCAAAAGTGCAATGTTTTTTTGCGCGATATTTGTACGAGTGGCTCGTACGGTATAATATCGTTTATGTGAAGGTCATTGCTGTACCAATTTCTATGTATTTACCTTTTTACTTTGCAATATTGCATCGTGTTGCTCGAGAGAAGAGCAAAAATTTCGTAGTTTGACGTTATCGCTCGATTCCTTTATGTTATGCATGCATCGAATTTTTGTCGCGTAAAATAAAATGTTCCACAGATTCGAAAATCCATCTATACCTACGCCCAAAATATGACTAGTATTTCGTATTAAATTTCGTGCATTGAAACGAATATTATTCTTACATGATTTATGTTTTTATATACAATAAAAAGGACTTTATTGTGATTTAAAATAGCACTAAAAATTTTCAATTTCGACGCTAACTCTTTTGATAAGTGGAAACACAAAATGCTAGCAAAAAGGAGACGCGGTATTGATATATCAATAATGCGGCATATGTAATTGTAAAATTTTACTGTCATATAATTGTACAGAATGTTTTAAATTTACTTAATTTCTCTCTCTGTTATTTTACGTATTTTACTCTTTTATTAATGGCAGGCTCTTGATATCATTTTGAGATAAAAACTCCAATACCAAAAAACACACGAGGCTATAACAGTTTTTAAATGGTTATTAAAGTTGATTGATTAAATTGTCCGAAATCCGCGCGCTCAGACATGACGCGTCGCGGAGGTATTTTCAAATATTAATTTTATTTTCGAAATTGATATAGTTCTGTATATCTGAGCCTACTTTTCATTTAAAAACCTGTTATAATCGATCGACATTTTTCATTATCCTATTTTTCATTATGTAATGTTTTCATTTTATTTCAAAATAAATTTCAAGAGTTTGCCATAAAGTCATAGTATGTCTGGAACACATATTCCCTCTTCATTATCATATAAAGATT
>JAJVSH010000131.1:242359-282655 GCA_021460005.1 Tetramorium alpestre
ACCATTAACAATTTTTGTCAAATAAAGAGTAAGTATTTTTCAATAGCGCATTAATTATCGTCAAGCTCTGAAATGACGTAGCATCAAAGTGAACTTGNGAGAACTAGAAGAGGGAGATTAATATCTGCAGATAAGCGCGAGATATATATACAGGTTAATATTACTTAAAGTAATATCACTTAAAAACGAGACGATCAAGTGCTTCTTCAAAGCAGCCGAGATCTATTGGTCTTTATTCTCTACTTCAAGGATTAGGACAAAATTTTTAATAACACTCGAGCGGAATTTGAAAATATTTCTTTCAATAGATCACGCGTCGCGAAATCAACTGGAAATTTGCATCATCCTTGCTATCCAATATTTCCTTAACTTTTTTTGTAATTATAATTAATTGTAGATATGCTGCATATAGGAATTTTGCAAAACCTCGATAAGAAATTAGCGAGTTTCTTCAAGAATTTTTTATTCATGATAAAAATATTCCTAATATTTGCAGCGCATAGTTGATGTATGACATAATGTACAATGAGATAAAATTGATTCTTTGCGCCTTTCTCTTTCTTTTTTCTCTAAAAATGAAAAATTTTAAGAAAATCGCGTCGCTTTTTATCCTGTGACATTTTATTTGTAATTTTATCAGTAATTAAATGAAAATTGCACAATTGGCTAAAATTCCATCTCCGTATAAGTATGCAAATATTTGTTTGAGAAATATCATGCATTAGAAGAAACATTTCTTGCCAACTTTTCACGTATGAAATATTTGGGGAAGAGTTTCGTGATGGTTTGTCCGGATTGCAACTTAATCGGATGATTTGTGCACGCACATAAATGCGAAAACCGCGTGGGAAAGGGACGAGGGAAAGTGACTACCGGCGATCGATCATGTTCTGCGCGTATCTGGTGCAGAAAATAATTCTTGTCCCTGAAAATCGCTCGCCTCGTTTATATTTGTCGACCGTGCAAAGCAATGCGGAAATGGCGCAAATGCCATTGCAAATGAGGAAATATGAAACGAAATTGAAGTCCCAAAATCAAGTAACGATTAAAAAAAATGACATACTAAAATGCAAGAACAGGAATTCACTCGTGTTTTCTTCTTTGTGGAAGAACTTTTTCAAATTTTGAATTATTATTATTTATAGGTATTATTATTTGTTGATATAGAAAAATTCTAAGATAAATTACATCACACTTTCAACAATTTAAATATTATTTAAATATTATCTGCACAAAAGTCAATAAAATATAACATACATATTTGATATTAAACCTAAACTTTAATTATGCAAAAATAACACGGACACTTGGAATATACAAGATACGACGTTTCGCGCAGGGTAGAAGGAGATCTGATAGTTACAAATATATTATATATGACGATTCTCTAAAGAATCTCTTCAATAAGAACGTGATCAAATGGTTTTTCAATCATTTCTCGTCTATCGCGTTTGTGGCTACTGTTTTTGCAATAGCGACGACACTATCCATTAAAAACTCTTTCACAGCTCTTTTACACGTCGATCGAATTTCGCGCAACGAGAATCACTATAACGGAAAGCATTCCTGTACTAGTTATGCAATCTAACGCACGTCGCAATTCGGCTTACATGGCTCCGAAATGCATTACGTAATTTCATCGCACACGAATCTCGCGAGCGGTAATGAGAGGAAGACCGTGTATTTTCATTATCTCTATGTGTGTATATTACCGCGGGACAGCAACAATATTTTCGTATATCGTCCGCTTGGTTAACTCGTACTAATGTCGCCCTTGAGAGAGCGATTCTCGCGCGAATCCCGATGATCCGTCGTTAAAACTTATAACAAGCTCATTAAAAACCGGGCTATGATCTTCAATGCACCTATGATATAACCGATTCCATTGATTATCAAGAACACAACGCCATGCACAAATCTTTCGCGATTGTCTGACGCGAGAACGTGCGTCAGTTAAAATTTCTTACACACTTATATATTATGTATAATATATTTAAGAATATAAGATAGAGAAAGAATTTTTTTAATGAATAAAAAATAATAGATTATTAATGTTGCTCTATTACAATCTTATAGATTAGAATAAGAAAGAATAAAAAAGTATTTTGGATTAAGATCACTTTTATATATGTATTATACATATATAATATTTGAGAAAGGATAAATAAAAGTAAGAAAGGTTCCATCTTTTAAGGCAGACTGTCAATCGCTTGCAAGCAATATAAAATAAATAGTCATTAAACAGTGTCGAAATTTATCGTTACATGTGATTGAAAATCATATTACGTTATAAAGATAATGTAACGATATATGTATATAAATTTTACCAAGTATCTCTAATACATATGTGATTTAATGTACGTTACAGATACCATCACACATCGAATTTTAACGCCGCGTTAAAATTCTTTCCGAGTTTTGCGAGCGAGCGTTCATACTGTGGCTGCTTGTTTGAAAACTAAAGGTAAGCTTTATTTCGAAAGCTATTCTGCACCGTCTGCCTTCCCGAACGCATTTGTCAATTTGCTGGTGCACATTGTTTCGCGTCACGGTAGTAAACAGCGGACAGGTATCGTGAAATTGGAGTTTTATAGGTGTTGACATTACAGTTGCAACGTTATCCGGTAGCAACGTTAGAGCAAATGTTTCGAATGGAATTGGTGGACGCCCTTATATGTCGCGACCCTGTCTCCGTGGTAGGGGTTGAAGATCCGGGAGGTCTCGTCCAAAGGAAAAAGTATAGTTATTTATGGATAGTGAATAGACACGAGAGAGAGAGAGAGAGAGAGAGAGAGAGAGAGAGAGAGAGAAAAGACAAGTAGATACTGCGTAGCTCGAACAAAGGCTGCCTGAAATCCATTCATTCCCTTTGGGGATGGACAGATATCGAATGACATTAATGGCATCTTGGCGACAATGTAATGGGATCTTACCTATCGCTGGAATATAGGGTTGCTATTATTTTCATAATTTCGTATATAAGGAACGAAAGTTAGAGACAAGTCCTCAGTGTACGGTGATGGTTCATGCGAGACGTCTCCTGGGAAGGATGAAGCTCCTTATTCTTTGTGTAAGCATCAGATACGACTATGTCGCGACCCTCCTGCAATTTATTATTTTCTATTTGCGTTCGTGTAAACACAATACTGAATGTATTACTTATTGTTAGCATTAATTTTAAATATCGGGTGAAGCGTTAGCCGGAGAAATTAGAGGAAAAATTCCTTTTTTACGGAGAAACATCACAGAAACAACAATCATTATTTTAGACGACAGTTTTTGATAAATGTGTTCATCTTTGTACAATTTTTCATTAGGCAAAATTTTGATGGTAGTCATTATTTATTGTAGCTCTTTAATATTCACCTTATGCCTCAATTTAAACTTCAAAACGTAAGAAATTAAGAAAATGTAGTTTATGCTGTCGTTCAAGTATACACAACCAAGTTTTTTTTTTGTTGTTTCATGTTGAATATCCGCTCATAATTTGAACATCTTTTTGATGTTTCAATTAAGAAAAACTCGGTTTTAATATTACAAAGATTCTGCCAGTAAAATTAAACGTGTTCGTACGGAAAAGAAATAATCCGCGTCTGTTGTCAATAAAATTGGATTTAAAATTCCGATGACGAAAATTCCATTCCACACGTGCGGAACGGTAAATGAGTCTCACGTCGTGATTACTTGAATTACATAATGTTTGAATGACTGACCAAATCAGGTAATGGTCCACGGTTTGTCGGCGGAGGGCACGGGGGAAGTCTTGTCGATCGGCCGGTGGAAGGAGCAGGTTATCGCGCCGGAGTTCTTACTGGAAGATGATATTTCCGAGGGCAACCGGAACGCATTCCTCTACGAGGACAAGCGTAGCTTCCGTCCCGAGGGGCTTGGCGAAGTGAAACGAGTCACCGGCGCGGAGGATGTCGGTCTGCAGCCGCGTCTCGTAACGAGAGTACGTTTGCATAATTCCTAAGAATTTCTCTTCCGTTTTTCCGCAAACAAGTGGCGACACGGTGCCATTCAGCCAAGTTTAAATTACGAATTCATCGTATATACAAGGAGGCTGAATGCTTGTCTTCACTGTGACGCTTGACTGTCAGCCCAAGTTCTCTCTCTCTCTTTATTTAAATAATTCAGAAGGGAATAAAAGTGACGTACTTAAAGATACCTTTTTTTCGCCGCAAGAAGCTACCTTGGATGTAGACGTCGCCGACGTCGCTCTCCTGTGATATCGTATTTACGTATCGGCGCTCTCGTGTATAAAGTTTATTAAACACGTGGTAATTATTTTCATAATTATTTTCTAAATTAATGTTGAAACGCGAAGGTTCTGCACGCGCGTAGCCGATATTAATGGCAAAGGTCGTCCACATTTATTCAGACATGACAACTGCGACTACAAATAATGACTTTTTATGCCGAATAGAAAATTGCGTTTACGTTTTGCGGTAACAGCATGACGAGCGATTAAATGCGTGACAGTCCCGACTTGATAAAGCTTTGATTGTCCTTCTTTTTTTCTCACGGTATTCCATTATTCACGCTTCAGCTTCGTAAATCGCTTTGCAAGCGACAGTGATGAAACAACTGTCAAGCACGGAAAAGCATAATGCTCGATACGCACACATGTGAATATGTGAGTGTAGAGTCGCGTGCGTGCCGTATGGAAATTCATCTCGTCGAAAAGTCGAAAATTCGTTACGGAAAGCGAGCTATCGAGCAACGAGCGGTATTGTGCGTAGCTCCGCTTCGCGTATTTAATTAATTAATTTCATCACCAACGACTGTTATCTTGATTTTTTTCGTACGGCTGTTTGCACGTGCGACGTAAAAGTGCGATGCGATGTTTACAGGCATCGCCACATTCATCACAACAGAAAATATAATTTAATGTCGACAGCAAGGTAGTTTAGCTCGACTTTTCTCAACGTGTAAATCCCGCGCGATTAATTAATGTCCGTGACACAGAATCGCTTGACACCAAGACGTTTTATTCGCAGTCTCTGCCATGCGTATGCGAAACGCAGTACGAAATAAGGGACCTGGGCGAGGGGCATTATCCGAGATACCTGACCGCGTCGAGCTGTAAGCCGAAAGCCTGCTTGAGCAAGTTCAATTCCTGCCGACTGCTGCACTATATGGTAAGATTGCGTGACAATCTATAATCCGTAGTGCGAAGTAATGGAGATCGCTCGCCGTAAGTGCGCCCAAGTGGTTGTCGAGTATTGTGCAAGTATACACAACTTTAATTAGCGCCGACCGCGTAAACTCTCAGCTTATTGATCACCGCACGTCTCATCGCCCGCCGTCGCCGTCACCATCGTCACTGTCGCGAGTAGTAAGCCTCGATGTCGAGCGCGACCGATCGCGAGCAAATCCATATGCACGCTACAGTTGTGCAATAGACATTCGTTTAATTACCTTTGCGCGTATTCGATTTGACACGTTTCGATTATGCAATATTAGCCTTGCGTTGTGTGCAGCTATGCGACTGAATTCCTATTTCCGTTTCACTGGAACGACGCGATAGTATTAAATAATAAATATCAGCGTCGCTCCGCCGTTCTCTGTTGCCGTTCTTAATAATTTTATGTCATTATATAACTTTGATTGTTACCGTCATTGACCGTTCTTTGCAAAAGGCTATACTTGCTAATGCATTATATAATTATTCGATATATCAATATAATTAGACAATTCTCAATTTAAAAAAATATACATTCAAATAAAAAGAAACATTATAGAATATGTTCTGTTTTTTATAAAAAAAACATGAACAATGTAGTTTGCAACCGAGAGAAAACATAAAAATACGCAACACGTATTGTTTTCTGTACCCTCTATTTTTATCCATCAGAGATAGGGGAAAATATTAAACAAGGATGAACAACATATTTAATAGCGCGGTGAGAATTACTCGTCCGCAGCAATACACTACGCGTTTTCCTTTCGTGACATTATATTATTCGCAAGAAATGCTGAAACCGTTAATTAAGGAAATTAATTAATCTGCGTGCCAACATCCTTGCTATACTTATTCGAATGAAGACGTCTTCTGCCGCCCAATTCTAATAAATTAGAATTAACTTGCGTGATTACTCATTCGAGACTTGTTGAACAGCAACGATATAGTGAATCACAGAGAACAATATCGCGTGTTGTAACGACTTGTAGCACATAGTCATCCGTATCATTAATTATCTCTCAGAAATAAATCTCGAAATTCAACGTATCGCGAAATAAAATTCTTTTAATATTTTAATAAATGTTTCTTTCTAAAGGAAAATTATAGAAAAATTCAGTTCTTCTAAACAGATTCTTTATTCAGAATTTCATTCAGAATTTTGACTAAATACTTGCGTAATAAAATTCTGAATAAAGAATCTGTTTGTGAAAGGTTGTGAAAGAAGAACTGAATGTTTCTATAATTTTCCTTTAGAAAGAAATATTTATTAAAATATTAAAAGAATTTTATTTGGCACATAAATCATCAGATTATACACATTGTTAAATTTAGTTGTATACAAACGATTAGGAATGGCTGATATTGAAATGTATCTATAGAATGAATAAAAAAAGTTTTCCGAATATATATAATAAATCAAGTGATAGTAATCAAGTTGTTTTCATGTAGGTTCATGTGTTGAGTCAACGCGATTTGGACGAATTAAGCGATGACCGTTATTCGGACGATAGCGGACTTCAGGAAGCTCCACTTCCGGAAGCACTCCGTCACAAGTGGCGGTTGAAGCCGATGAAAATCCCGGTTGCGTGTGTATCGGAGACAAGATAGAAGAAAATAATATATGACCAGCTCGACCAGTGTCAAACGCGAACGAGGAGATAGAATCTAACGGCCTTTATTGATCGCGTTCAAGATTAATAAGTATTTGCCGAATAGATTTGTGCGGCATATTGAATTTTAGCTTCTGCTTGCACAACGTTCATGACAAAATGTGAAAAATAAAAGTGATGAATAAATAATTATAAATTTCAATTGTGTAATTTTCATTCCTTATCAAGTTTAAAACATCAACCTATATTTAGAGAATTTGCAATATTGTCACAGTCAAAAATAACCGGACCAAAAGAAATTTATCACCATAAGAAATTTATCACTTAAATATATGAAAAATTTTTCATATCAAATTTGACGACATGGATTTAAGAAATTAAATTGTTATCGATCCTATTCCTTGTTTTTCTAAAATAAAAATCTTTAATCAAATATTGTTAAACTGATAAAGATTACATTAATGCGCCATCTATATTGTACAATGTATTTTTAAAAAAGAAAAAGCAATTGCTAATAATTTCTCATAATTCTCATAATTTGTAAATATGCATATTTTCGAATACCGAGAGTAGATTGCAGTTTTACACTACTAAAAAAAAAACTGATACTATCAGCATGAATATCATCAACCTACGAAAAACAAAGTAATTTCATGAAGCATTTTGCCATTTCGACATCAAAAAAATAAGCACGACTAAAATCAATTAATATTGCAATTCTCTTCGCAAATTCGCTACAAACATAATTGTAAATGTCACAATTGTGTAACGTATTAACCTATATGTTACTCGCTATAAAAATAATTATTCTGTTTATCCTAATAATAAACAATAAAAATTAACCATCTAATAATTGTAATAATTTTTAAAATAATATAATTTTTTGTATTTTTTTTCTGAAAATACACTATTAAAATTAAATGAAATCGTTCAAGTTTAATGGGCGAAAAAGAAAAAGACTTCAATATTTGTAACAAGTTACAAGAAAAATTGATCTTTGTAATCGTTACTTTGCCGTTAGCCGTTTAAGTTATATTTTATAAAAAAGACATTTTTCGTGCTTTTGATATATCGATCATATACGTAAGCAATTTGACCTCGCGCAACAAGTTACACGTTGGTACATAAATATATAATTTAAAAGGCAAGATCGATCGCTCGCGCTTGTTCGCGCTTCGCACCAAAGAGTTTAATGAAAGCCCCGTTTCCGGTCGTTCTAGGGTTACTGGAGTAATCAGCGGCGCGAATAAAATTGCGTAAACAATGAAATTTGCGACATAGAGGTCCAATTCCGCGCAATTAATCGCACTGTAAAGTACCTGATTAAAAGGAAGCACAGGGGAGGCACTTTAACGACAAGCTTCGCCGTTACCTCTCGCCGTTACCTACTCGATTTAATTTTCAGCTACGCGACACTGTACTTCGCGACTTGAAGAAGAAGATTGCTCTAAAATTACACACATAAACTGCTATTATATAAAAATATAATTCATATCAATAAAATTCCTTGTAAATGTTATAATAAATGTCACGCAGAAGTATTATTAATGCAAATAGAAATTTAAAAAATTAATAAAATGAAATTGTAATAATTGTCTCGTTTAGCATAACTGATACTACTCAAAGTCAATTAATATAATTAAATAAGTTACTACATTAATGTTACTAATTTCATGTGAAAATGAAAAATAAAAGAGAGAAGAACTGAATAGGGTGCAAAAGTCGCGAATAATGCGGAATCGATTAAGCGAGGCATATTTAATTTAAAGAACAAATGACTTTGCAATTTAATGGAACAAAGTCGACTGCGTTCTAAATTTCGATAAGATCTTCTTGGTAGTAGTTTGTCCTTTGCGTGAGTTGCATAAGTATGGCAATTTTCGCGTATATATGTATATCGTACATCAGCTACATGAAGTATTTCTAAGAGATCGTACAAGTGCGAGAGAAGTTTCTTCTTGTAAATCTCAAGTATTTACTTCAGTAACAAATAATTTCTTACTATAAAGGAACACGTGATGTATCCTTGAGATTAAAGGCATTCGAGTTACATGATATATTGCCAGTTTTACATGTTCTACGAATTTCTTGGAAGAACAATTCCTCTTTATCAAATATTTTAACGAAATGAATTTCATTTCTTAGCTTTCCGAAGCCATTGTTGTTGCCATTTCAATCCATAAATAGACTACAATATCACAGACCCTATTGAACATTTTACAATTATATGTTTCTCTCTCTCTTTTAATAATATTAACATCATGTAATTTATGTTGTGTGAAAATAGTGGAATTAAATTCATCTCATTTTAAGTATAATACATTGCGAAGGAAAAAGTATGTATTATTTATCAATTTATCATTTTGTGTCATATATATAAAATAATAAAGTAAAAAGTGAAACAATTTTGAGAGAATGCAAAGTATCCCCAAGGTATTTTAGACATATACGTCCTACATTTCTTGCCGTTTCATTTTTTTTTCAAACATTTTACAAGGCTTTTTAATTAAATTGTTGATCCTACTCTATTAGGATGTCAAAGCCCAAGCGTCCTAAGACGGATCTAGTTTGTTGAAGCTTTCAGAAGCCGCTGTATTACGCGCCTATGAACCCTCGCAAGAAGCATACAAGCTATATCCATAAAAACGACAAGCTGCCGAGCCTGCGGGTATCCACGGCATGTTACGCACCGTAACCCGCGTACACGAAAAGCCAATACTGCTATTCNAGCAAGTCGGTCAAAGCTCGATTTTGAAAGCCAGCGAGCTCGAATGCGCTCCTAATCTCATTAGGTATCTACATGTACGTCATTACAACGGTTAAATGTACCACATAACGTAGGTACTTCACGTACTAGAACAACATCTTCGAGGTACAAGTTTCAATAAACTACTGTTCGTCATAAGAGAGAGCTAATCATTGACCAAATCGTTGACCGTACTTTTGGAAATGTATGCCAATAAAAATTGAGCTTTTCCAGAAACGAGTTTCGCTCTATTATGAATGGACAAGTATAATCTTATTTTCCACTTAATCATCAGTTTTAAAAGAGAGTTCTACTTTGTGTCGCAACAACCAGTTAAATTTTCGTTAAAAAAAGTGTGAAAGATTATCTTGTAAAACAATAAAAGCAATCGTAAATTAAAAGAATAACAAGAGGGGTTCTGTATAAACCAATCTACCATATTTATATCAATAAAATATCAGGAATTTTTTAGTAGCTTCTATTCATCGCGTATTGACCATTTTGTTGCATAAATATTTTTCGCATAAATCTCTATTTCCGAAAATTTCAAGCGTATTTCCGAAATTTTTGACATTTTGCATTCGTAAACAACGCATCGCGATGTCAAATAATTTCTCTCTCGCGCAAGAGAGTTACAAAAAAAAAAAGATCAAGTGCCATACGTATGATCCGCTTATGGCAAAGCCATGTTTCGCGAACGCGCGCGCGTTCGACGCAGTTTTTCAAACTTTACTGGGAATTTATTCCGGCCGACTATACCGAACGGCCCGTTCATCATGTCGCATAATTTACGCGTGCATTCGTCGGTCGATCGAGCGTGGTTAAAACCCCGCTTCGAGAGCGTTAACGGTTTCCAGGAGCAAACACTCGAACGCTGTTTGCCCTCTTGCCTCGACAATATTGGTCGCCCGTCACCGTCGCTTGGTGCTCGCATGCGTCTTTACTCTGCTCTCCAACCGCATGAGATCACGCATAAACGTATAATGTATATGGAAGGAAGGCGGGCGCGTGCAGCGTATATTACCTAAAATTATGTCAGCGAATTATTAAGTTACCGTCGCAATTTTAACGAAGAAAACTTTTTCCTCTTTGATATAGGAAATATCTCAATCTTCGCGATATATTCGAAAAGTTTGAGTTAAAAAGAATCAGAAGATCTAATGTCTATTCTCTGAATAGACTATACATATAACGTGAATAATTAACCGAAATGACGTTATAAATTAGCTAAACAAGAAGTAGACATTACTTCCGGCATAATTTCGAGATCGCACCATAAAGAACCATAAAAACTAATGTAATGAAAAAGTTGGACCTTACATTAGGTAGTATTACAAACTTTTCTTTTAATCCGAAAACAGGAGAAATGATTTATCGTGCCGTTATTCGATGCGTAGAATTAAATTGTACAAAAAAAGGAACAACTGCCAAAATAATTTCAAATAAAAATACGAATTAATATAATAGTAAAAACAATTAAAGTGTAATAAAATTAAAAATAGATAAAATTGATAAGTATAGGTAGTAGGGTGTATTTAAAACTATAACAAGGTTATTAAAAATATTCTATAGTGAAGGACAGATCGTAAGATCCCCTTTTGTTATAAATATATAATAGAAAGTGATTTTCTCTTTCCAATTTTATGTGGTTCTTACAAAATTTTGCGAATCTAAAATTCGCAACTCGATGGAGCGAAATTCTTTGACGACATGTAATACGTTCGAAATATTTGCGGTCAACTCGCATGGGTAAGCAGTAAATCAACGTATACAAATATTTGCGCAACGCATACGTTTACATCTATTACAAGAGCGCATTCCAGATGCGTAAACTCCGATGGTCGACGAACAATGATGCCGATAGCAACGTTGGCTGGGGAATATCACAGTGGCTGTGTGTAAGCTAAGCGGAAACGACGCGGTTAATATTCTAAGGAGATCTAAAATGATATATAAAGGTATAGATAATTCAAATATTATCCAGCGTAAAAATAGTCAACTGACGTGAAAGGTCGTGTAAGCGGTGTACTTCCGGAAAAATGTTTTCTCTTCAAAGAGCTTCTTTTTCATATGTCAGGGTCAAAAGTAGTCCGTGGGGAAGATCCAGTTTGCCGTTCGCCAGAACTATGTACATACGTACAGAGTGCATACAATCGTATCGATTACCTACATGACTTTTGTCGAATAATAAAACGACGGTGCCAAGAGAACTTTTCCTTTCTCGATCTCTTTGAAGGAAGAGATATCAATATCGTTGAAGGGGAGGACCAAACTGTTGTGCGACTTTTATTTCTGGCAGTACACGGTGTCTCAAAATGAATACGCGCATGGTTGCGATTGACCATCGGTCTTGTTTTTTCTGGCCCTTTTCTGCGCTCACGCACGAACGGGATATCGTCGCTTCGGCTGACATTCCGGCCCTCGAGCGCGGATATAGCCACTCGAGCTACTGTTTGCGTTCCGGCTGATCTTTCATTTACCCTGTAGGTGGGCGTGTTGCCGGCGGCTTAGCCGTACTTCGCTTCCACTATCTGCTACGCATCGTATCCTCGATAAAAGTGACGATGACGCGCGCGCGTTGCGGCCAACGGATCGAATCGCGCACTCGCTCGCTGATCGCAAATCAACGTTCCGATAATACATTGTTATAGTTGAATAGTAATAGTAGAGAATAATTTAGAGACGAAAAGTATACGAAAATTAATTTGGGCGAGAAACGCAAAGTTAATTAATCGACATGTTCAATATAACGAGTTATTGTGATGCCTGTAATGTAAACATGTTTGCATTTTATTATTTCACTTGTAAAAGCCAATATTGCAATTAAAAATTATATATATTTCTGCGACCTGATCGAAAATTTAAACGATGGTGAATATGATGAAAAATCGATTCTATCGACATTATATTTTTTTAAATACTAATCGTGTTTAAATGCTATAAATAAAATTAAAAAAATCAACATAAACTTATGACACAAAGAAGAGATTAATCAAGCGTAAAATATAATTCTTCCAATTATAATAAAATCTTAAAAAAAGAAGTTTTTTAATTAAAAGAAAAGTAAAGATAAAGGAGTAAATTTTTCTATAAAAATTTACAAGTATTTATTAATAAAAAATTTTGTTTGAAAATCAGACGTTTCCTCGAAAACTTAATGAAAAAGTCGATGAAATTTTTATGTGCGTATTTTTATGTGCGTATTATATATTCCGCGTAATATTCTCCTCCTGAATTATTCGATAAACACTTGATAAGATTCTATATCAAAATGAAGACAATCCAGATTACGATACAGACTAGTTAAACAATACGATGGTAATGGAAGATATATCTTGTGAATTATTTAATTATTATTAAAAGATATGTCCGCAAAGACTTAGGAAACAATTAATTAATTAAATTAAGAATTTTAACATTAATGTTATTTTATGGAGGTTTTAGGAAAGTTATTATTTGCGACAATGTTGTAGATATATGATATTAAACATCTTTGTTTCTAATTGAATTTTGTGAATTGTAAGATATTCCAAATAGTTATATATTTTAATTGATAAACTTTATTTCATATTATTATTTATCTTGCAAATAAATCTAATATCTAATATCTCTTTAAATTCTCTAAATTATTTTCACAGTTTATACAGTTTTATAGTTGTTTTTTTACATGTTTCATTTGCACTGAAACATGTTACGACATATTTTCGACTGTTTTTATTAACAACTGTTTTTATATATAGAACGACGCCGAAAATTCGCCAAAAATCATCCACGATATTATCTGCATCAAACGTACGTGATTATTCGGCAAGTTCAATTCTCTGATGATCGTACTGATACTGTAAGATCGAGGAGGAAAAGCATCCTTCGGATAATAGCTCCTGCGTAGCATATCACAAGTACTTTAGTTAAGTACTCGATAACTTCATCAACAAGTGCTATATTTTTGCTTCTTTTTCATCATCTCTGCTCGGTATCACGTTCGAGATACATGTCCCTATGAAGACCAATTAAACTCACTCTTCCTCTATCCACGCGACACGGCCATTAACTCGTAGTTGAGAAGAAAATCGGCAAAATTTTAGATAAGATCAAACAATTTTCATAATAAATTCTCTCTATACACACATGATCTCGACTAAATAGTTTCTTACGTTTCACGGAGATATAGATAACTGCTGAATTATTTCTTCCTGCGAATTATTAATAATTGAAAGAAAATAGGATGCTGACTGACTGGTGATATCTCTCAACGATAATTTTTGTCGTACATGTTCCTTTTTTTGCACGTTTTATTTATTCACAGAGCCTTTTTTATCCGTTCCCATATTGTGTAATTGTCGCCACGCTTCTATTTCGTGCACCTAAATAAAAATCGCTGTTGCGTAAACGCATTTTGCGACCTCGCTCCTGCGAAGGCCGTTCCGCGCGATTTCAGCCGCAGCAAAACTGCACGTCGTGGGTGTCGCGAATCCCATTCCCTCACGGGCATTCAGATTTCGAAAATGAGGTCTCGTGTGCGCGATAACGCTATTATGCAGCTCTGGCGATTAATAACGAACGACGTTTATAGATGCACGATGGTGCGTTATACGAGAGGTCGGACAGCTCGTAATATTCTAAGCTACATTAACAAATGTTTTCCCGTCCTATTTCGGCGCCTGAACATGAATATTAAGCGATTCTACACACCCACAATGCAATTTTAACGCACGTTTCGCATTAATTATGAGTATTGTAATATGAATACATGTTTAATGATTTGATACTCTTATCGATACAAATTTATTGTATCGATATTACTTTTGATACGATGGAAATTTCCTTTTCCAAAGTGAATTCCTAACTCCGTAAAATCATAGACATAATCTATTCTTGGTAAAAATAAAACTGCATGTATGTAAATACAATAATTTTACATTTTTTTTATATAAAAAACAGAAGAAAGTGACTAAACAATAGAATTAAAAAATTAATGCACCTCATTATAATTCTTCAATAAAAAATATTATGTATTACAATGTATATTATAATATGTATAAATATCATTATACATTATAAATGTATTATAATAATATATGTATAATATGTATACATATGTATGTATTGTATATAATATAAAATATCATTTGATTGACATTGTTTTTTCAATTAATGTCATAAACAATTGAGATTGTTTGCATATTTGATAATATGGTCGCATGTAATAATCAATTCAATAATTAAATTTAAAAATCTGATAAATAACCAATACACATTCTTTATATATCTACTAAATATAAGAAGGAATTAAATGAAACGCGAATGGTAAATGATCTCGGCTTGATGAATAGATCACTTCGTTATTTAATTAGATTATAAACACACTTAAACGAAACCACCATGCTCTCCGTTGCGGTCTAACTGGAAAGAGCGAATTGTTGGAGAACCGGTCGATGCAACTAACAAACGGTGCACTTGTGCCGTTGCACCGAGGTAATTAATGAAATTACAATACACACGCTACGCTAATAACAAGACGAAGCATTATATCGTCCATAGCAATGTCCGGAGCATCTACCTTCGGGCATTCACGTGGGAAAACCGTGGACTACCTAAATACGCTTTTCCTGAATCGTGCTCCCTTCTATACGTAATTACAAAGTGTCTGTAATATTTATTTTTTAATGTAACATTCTGATTACTTTCGACGTACATTATCATTATTTAAAATTATTTTACATGAATAAACTTTGGATTGCTTTGATTTTTTTAATTTTTAGAATTCTTATTATTTTTCTTCTTTTTATTTTCTGCTTCTTTTTTTTGTCATATACGCTCTCCTGATGTATAAATTGCATATTATTATGCACAAATGCGCGAATATTATTTAAATTATTTTAAAACAGCACTCATTCTTTCATTTTTGCTACTAATTTATTATCATATGTTACGTTCGCAAATTATATTGAACAAAATACGTATTTGATTCGCGGTTTGATGTAATTAATACTAATATACTCAATTTGTCCGCAAACTGTTATCGTATTACATAGTACCTTGTTTGCTCCAAATGTTATCGAATATTATCATTAATATCATTAAAACAATTTTTTTATATATCATTACATATAAATCATATCCATATGTTTTTTTTCTCTCATATAATCTCTGTTCGTATGTACAAAGAAAATAATCAAAAAATAATTAGACGAAAGCTTTATTGAAGTTTACATTAATTTTTATAAAAAGTAAAATTGTGATAGGTAAAGTTTTTGTCAAGAATCTTTAATCGCGTTATTTACTTTAATTTCGTAATAATGTGAAAATTTGTTACTGCTTCAACATTTACAATAGCTAAATTAAATCTGCATTTTTTAACATTAATAAAATGATATCTTCCCTCCAAAAGTTTAAAATATTTCTTGAAAAAAAGTTGAAAAAAAAAAATAGTTGTAGATTAGAAATTAATATTGAAGTTTTAGTATTTTTTAATCTCCTTTATATTTTGCAATCTTTTTCTTTTTCTCTTCGACGTTTAGCTACATACTTATTTAATTTTAATTGCAGAAGGTTTAACGTACGAGTACAAAGAACAGACTTAAAGCCCGTATCAGACTACAAATTACATTAAAGATCAAAGATTGCGAATTTGGAGATTTAAATTTGGTCATACTCAAAGTAAAAATAAATTAAAATTTAATTTATCTGATTGATCGAATTCTAATCAATCAGTTGATCAACAATCATTGGTCATAAATGCGTTGCCTAACTCTGTTATGATCTTTATATTTGTTATATTTTAAATAAGTATGTATATTTGCATGTTAGAAAAAAATAGGAGGAGAGGAAAGAGAAAAGATCAAGAGTGCAAAAAGTTCAATTATGAAGAGTACATTACGTGCACTCGGAGCACTTTTCTTCGCGCATGGCAATATTGGCAAATTGACAATGCGTCAAATTGCGTCAAATGTCACGGTGCAATTAAGGAACTTGGTACTTTTGCCACGTTTGCAGCGGTCAGAACGCGATGACCCGGCTAGTCCTTAATTTCCTCATTTGTGTCTTTGTGACAGCAAGTTTCGTGGACACGTATAGATTCGATGGTATTATAAAATACTTTCCTTATAATCTCATGCTTTTACGTTTGTGTTTCTAACCTAATAAAAAGTGATAACAGCTCAATATTTTTCTATAATTTTTCTATCAATATATATATCCCAGCGAATCTTGTTCCAAACTAAATTCTCTCGTTGCAAAGATTAATATAAGTGTATGAATGTTTAATTAAAGACTTTTTGGAAATATAAATCTTTTTCAACAAGAGCAGTATGCATCCAATGCTAATAATTTAATTTTCTTAAGTAAGAGCATGTTAAGCTACGAAGCATAATTTTTTACTTTCTTAATAAATTAATTTTCATTTGTCTTTTAAGCAGCAAGTTGAGTTAATTTCTTTATTATGACCACTGTCATAATCATCTTACAGATTATGTTGTACCACAACAGGATGAAAATATTGTGCAAAAGTTGCTGCGTATACTAGATACGAACGAATATAATAAAGAGAAACGTAGGAACATTGAAGACGAGTTTGAGAATTGGCATGGGCGTTGGATGCCTGACAGACCAGGCGATCCGAAACCACCGCCCAAAGTGCTACCAAAGAATCAGCGATATGAATATGAACTTGTAACAGAGTCACCTTACGAGATGCCTTGGCCTGGACGTTGGATGCCTGACCGACCGGGTGATCCAAAACCACCGCCCAAGGTGTTGCCAAAGAATCAACAACAATATGAATATGAATCTATAATAGAATTACCTCACGAGATGTATATGGGCCATGTGTCATCAGAATGTGATGATGCTAAGGTTGTTATAGTTTTCACATAGATGGTCTCAATTAAAAAGAATTAAATATACTTAATATTCCTTGCAAGAATATAGCATATATTTTGATGATAATAAAATTTTTTAGACCAACCTGACTATTGATTGGGATCATACTCCGGCAGAATATACATGCTACGGTCGTAACATTATACCGAATAGGATTAAAGCGAGGATTTATTGTGAGAACATTCCGAAGACGTATAAAGTAATAAAAACTATATTGCTGCTGTATTAAATATTGACATTTACTAATATAAATTTTAATCAAAATACTCTTTTTTTTTCAGGCTGCTCATAAATGTATGAATCAACAAATTGAATATGACGATGCTATTCCTCTTTAGTAAGTATATAATATTCTCTTGTCGTAAACAATTCTTAATAATATTTATATGTGATTTACAGTGGTCCGCATAGACCTTTGTGGCCGGTTTATGGAGAATATAAGTACTTGCCCAAACAGAGATGGCTTCATAGTCTCGAGGTAATCGCGTAACAGAGACACAATTATCTATTTCTAAATTTCTTATGAAAATCTTATGTTACCTTATTGTTATAACAGCATGGTGCGATCGTCATGTTATATCATCCGTGCGCAAATCCACTGGAAGTAGAACGTTTGAAAAATCTCGTTAGCAAATGTCTTTGGCGACATGTCATCACACCATACAGTTATCTGGATGAAGAACGAGTAAGTATAGGATTGTATCAAGGGAGGATTATTTCATAAACAATTTTTTTAAGTTTTCTGGTATTCCAACTTGTTTATGTATATATACATATGTGATTTGAATTGTTATCAGAATTTTTATTACGCTTACTACTCTTAAAAATTTAAAAATAAAAACTACTCAAGTACCTTTGATAACTGTCATCTTGTTTGTGCAGCCCTTGGCACTTCTATCTTGGGGATGCAGATTGACCATGTCTTACGTGAATCCTACAGTGGTGAGCCGTTTTATAAAGACAAAAGCTCTTCGCGGCCCAGAAAAGATTGCCAACGATGGTCAGTTTGAGGACGGATTGCTGAGTCAATCGTCCATAGTGACAGATGAAGTTGATTCCGTGCTTTGTCCTAATATGTAAAACGAATGTACTTAGTAATATAAATAACGTGATATCTTTTCTATTTACAAAACTTGAAATTTATGTTTACGTTTTGTATATATTATTTATTAAACGCATCTAGTTCTCGTCCGTTTATTTTTATGTAACTGTATACAATGTATATTATACGTAATGTTTTAGTCAGCGTGAAATTTATTTATTTGTAATTTCAAAACTACACAGTAGTGTAATAAGTGAGTCTGTTTCCTACATAGCTTGTAAATTAGAATGTACAAGAGATATCATCTATAATAAATCATATATATATGTGAATAGAGAAAGAGTCTTATGCTTTATATCACTTTTGCCGATCATGATTTACATCTTGCATTTGCATAGAAGGAGATTGGAGGAGATGCTGAGAGGACCCAAGAAACCAAGCTGCTTCCTCTTTTCTTTTATTCCCCATATATTCATATATTCTTCACCCTTCGAAGAAGATCATTAAATACATTGAACATCGTGTCGGTTTTTTGAATTCTCCTTGCGGACCGCTTATCTACAGATGTATAGTAACTTCACTGTAGTGCTGATTATAATCTTTATTCTTGCAGATTACTTATCTTCAATGATATATAAAATTAGGGGTTAAGACGAGTGACACGCTACTGTTGTTATCGGTAATGCAAAATATGCTACCCGACTACTCAATTGTAAGTCGTTACAACGTAAAAGAATATAATTGTATAGTGAACGCTTGACTTTCCTCCTTCTTTTTCTTTCTTCTTTTTTTTTGCGCTTTTGCGAATGAGTGTATGTGAATATCGAGAGTCGTTATTCTTACATCGTTGATGTTTCTTGAGTGCGGCACGAGCGGAAGTTGGCGATTCGCGCCGGAAGGAGCGGACGTCGCGTCTTGCCGAATTGAGATTTTTCTCACGAGGACTCCACCACGCCAAATGTCTACAAATGCCAAATACTTGACATGAGACACCGTAATTTTCCGGACGTCTTTACATTCAGAGAATAGTCTAATTGTTCAAATTTTTCAATTTTTTAAATGCAATCTATTACATTGAAATTTTTCAGATGTTGAAATTTTCTGAATGCTTCAATTTTTCAGATGTCTTATTTTTTTGAATATCCCAATTCTTCAGACGTCATATTTTTCTCTTTAGGCAGTTTAAATTTATCCAAGATGTCGTTCAGATATCTCTCAGATATCTTCCGAGTTATAATATAAAGCCGCGATCTCGAGGCCGAAAGTTGCCCTTCCTGACGCGAGCCGCTGCTTCGAGTCTCGTTGGTCGAGAGAATAAACGCGTTTTTATTTTATCCTTTTACTTTTCGTGGCATAATCCGGCAATTTCTAACTGCATTCGACACACCGAATTTCGCGATAAATTTTCCTTCACCAGCCGCGTCTGGGAGTTACCAGAGTAATATACACAATTTGAAATGATGAGAGCTCTAACGATAAATAGTATCGGTATTTTCATAGCGAAAACTGTAGTGCGAAAGCCATAAGCATTTTTTTTACGGCCAGCGATATGACGTTAATTTTGCAGTGATGTTCTCGAAAGCAGCTAGATTTCTTTGCCGGATGCACGGCTAGAGGCCTACTGCTACGCTCATAAAAGGGATTTTTCCTTTGTGCTTGATTACACAACGAAAGGGCACATTCACTTGATCACGTATTATCTCTACTGCACAATTTAATCGTCACTACATCCAAACAACAAAAGTCCGAGAAATATCTTCGCTGCTCAATTTCACCAATATCGGTTGATTCTAGATGTAATCTAATCGATTATTGCCTTTTCTTAAAGTTAATGTTAGAAAGAGACAGATAATTGCTTGAAATACGATTAAAATGAATCAAAGTTGTTGAAATCTTAAATTAAACTTGACGAGACGAGAAACTTGATAAGAGAACGGTACTTGTAGATTGAAAAATCATTTTATCTACGAATGATCGTGTTAAGGGAAAAGATATTTCCTTTATTCTATCAAATTCTGTCTGTGTAGATATTGAAAATTAAAATTAATATTACTTATAAAATGGATAATTTGGATCGTTGTTCAATGAAATCAAAAACCTATGCTAAGATCGATAATTGTTGATAATTTTTATTTGGATCGTACGAAATTAATTACAAGTTTCGTTCAAGTAATGAAACAAAATTTGAAACTGTCTGCTTTCCTCCTCCAGCTTAATATATTTCTTAATATATTTCTCAACAAATTTTTAATTAAAACTTAAATTTACACATTTTCTCTTTAATTAGCATTTTAAATTCTGTTTTGACCATGCTTCTTTTTTATAATTTATTCTAAATTATATTTCTATTTTCACTTTCGCAATAATTGTGTAATCACTGTGTAAAACTGCAACGATTCTAGCACGACCACTCGCGGATCAAACGTTTCTAGTCTCTCGGATATTTCTTGGATATTTTCATTGTCTGAATATTGGCCTCATTCTCTCCAACTTGTAAGATTCAGTAGCCCCTCCTAGCTGTAAAACCGGAAGGGAAGGCTCCCTCGGAGTCGACGAGGTAATGTTCTTCCACCTCGCTCGTCTCCGAATGAACGGTTACATAAGATAAGATGTTTCAAGGGCGGGTTTCTTAAAATTATTGCCGACTTTGTACAGTGTCAATGATAATGATGATGATGATGATGATAATGATGATGATGGATGATGATGATGGATGACAATGATGATAATGAAGGTGATCATAATAGTAATAGTTATAGTAATAGTTAATCATTAGTCAGAGATAAGAACGCAAGATGCCAGATTTATATTGACGCGTCTGCTGTCTGTTCTTTTCATGCCCTTTTGCGGCTTTTCGTTTAGCAAAGAGTTTAGAGTTTGTTATACGCGGAGAGAAATTACACAGCGCGTTCTCGTAAGATGTCGGATATACGTATAGGCAGAAAAAACACCGTTGATCTTAGAGATTCTCTTTTGGTAAGTATTCTTGTTAATACAGAATGCTTCTTTTTTTTTATTACTTTTACGAATTTCATCTATATGAAATACCTACGATAAAAAGTACCCATTATCTCTGTTTACTCCTGCACGTACTACGATTTAGTTTGACTTTTTTTTACCTTTTTATTTTTTTAATTCAACATTCTCTCTTTCTTTCTCTCGTTGTCCATTCGTTGTCTCTCGCGCACACATTTTTTTCTTTCTCTCTTGCACACAAGCACACACGCTCCCTTTCACTCCTAATATTCTTTATTGGTTTCAATAAATTAAGTTTATCAATAATCTCACTTTTCCACGCCGTAATACGCGCGTGCGACTCTTATTTTTTATTTTAAACTGTTTAAGATTCTTCTCTCTTGTCATTTGACGCCGCATCATCTCTTTCTCTCTCTCTCTCTCTCTTGCTTCTCTCTACTTTTTTCATTCTTTTCTCTTAGGACTCTCACGAAATTACAATTTACACTTGAAATTGGAATTGACACTCATAAGGTTATTGAAGTAGCCTCTCGTATTTAATAATTGCACCGACGTAACATCGACTCACATGTTCATGGACACCAGGATTCCTCCGCATGCGTTCATTTCTCTTCTCTTTCTTCTTTTTCCTCTTCCGCATATATGTCCGGAAATCATGGATCGCGCATCCGAAGATCCCTACATAGATCAATCCGTTGCACAATCTTTCTGTTCTATCTTATTCTACAACGATGTCCTTCCTTCTCTCTCTCTCACTCTCTTTCTATTCGAACACCCGCAATATGTACTCCGACTAATCACGATGAATAAATATAATTCGAGAACACGGAAATTGTATGACTAGGTTTGTCGTTTGTTATGTTTCGTCATAATTCGTCCCTCTCGACACGTTTTTTGCGCTTTAAACTGCGGCGATGTTTTTGCATGCGCTCAGGAAACAAAACGGAGCTTCTCAAGGAAGACGTGCCAACTTCCGCAATTAATTACCTAATGAGACGCTCGCGAGAAAAACGTTCACCGATTTCGCGATTTCCCAACTAGCGACTCCGCGAACGTTACTCCAGTTCGCTGCTCTTTAAGTCGGCGGATTATTTAAAAAAAAAGAGAAAAAAAAGAAATGCCTTCTTGCATCTTAACGCTGACGTAACGCCGATATGACGATAAAATCGCGAACATGAAAAGGATTTCGAATGTAGAAATGAGCGAAATTGAAAGTAATAAAAGTCGTACAGATTTAAGACAACGAGATTATAATAAACATCCGTATGGCCGATCCTTAGTCTGGAGAGACTGGAACGATCCTGGATGAGAGGATGAACATCAGGATGATTAATCGATTCACAGTAACGAGGAAACGCGACATTCCTTAAATCTTTAGGCCAGATTCGTTTAACGTACAGTCATATAGCTGTCGTACCCCCGACAACGTTACTTTTATAGAATCACTCTTTCTCTTTCTTCTTTTATCTAGTGATAAGAAATTGACGATGATAGGTGTTTTCTCTCTCTCTCTCTCAATTCCTATCATGAGAAGCTCGCTGTAAAGCTAAAGTTACGAGATCTGAGGCTGTGGATTTCAGCAAGAGCGGCTACATCGGATGATCCGGACAGACTGGTCACGACGATCCGTTACGGAAATTGATTGATCTAAGAAATAAGGCGATCGCACGCGAACAAGACTGCGCGAAAGATCGATGTAGATTAAACAATAGAGAAGGAAAACTCGTGCGTTCGTCTTGCAGGGCGTCACGCGATACGTTCAGTTAGGCGACTCGATGGAGCACAGGGAGACGGACGACGACTATGCGGCCGCGAAAGGTGGAAATGTATATCTTGAAAAGAGAAGAAACTTTGTTTTCGCGTTCGCGTGACGCGCAAATTTTTTCCTTTCTTCGACGACTGAAACGATCTCTCTTCGTTCTCTTTTAAGTAACGCGAAGCTTCTCGACGGCACGGACAAAGCATCCTCTCTTCCAACGAAATCTATTGATCAGCCAGATAATAAATCACAGAGCGGGATACTTATCGGTATACGACCGCAGTAACTCGTGACAGAGGAATTACGCGATTAAATCTTAGCCATCTTAATCATACTGGATTATAATTAGATAGTAGATCATAATGTTTGTTCTACCTAAACTAACAATTATTATGCTTTCTGTACAATGCAAGGTGTGATCTTAATATCTTTTTAATCATATCGTTATTATTATTATTTTAAATATTATTACAGCAACGCGCGCGCTTAACGCGCGATGCACAAATCGTAATCGTGTTCACCATTATATCATTTTCCTCTCTTTTCCCCCGACCGTTTAAACATTAACCCATAATCTTCTCTGTAGAATGTATGCACCTCAACGTTCGTAATAATTATAATATACTCAACAAAACATTAACATTAACGTCACCAGCACTCCACCTGATACATTAATCTGTCGAGGAGCAATATATAGGCGCTGCCAATAATAATAATTGTCGTTATTAATAGTATTTTTCTTTCTCCTCGTGACACTTCTCTAGCTACCTATCTAACTATTTATATATAATATATATATTTTTTTTGTTTAATATGTATATGTATACATATCCGTGTACATACAATATCGCTCATTCTTTCTCATTCCGCCGATGGGATTATTCTTTAATTATTTTTTTCTTTCATAATACCTATTATAATTATATTATTGCTGCAGCTGAATGGCTCCTTTTCTCTACTTCTGACGTATGCGAACACACACGTACACGCACTCGCACGTTCTCTCATTCTTACGCAATGCCTCTTGCATCCTGCACTCATCATGCCCTCCGTTCGTTCGTCCACGTTGGGGTTAACCGTTTCTAAGATGATGCACCTTTCGCATGATCGATTTCGAAAAACTCACGTATAATTTAATAAGGGAAATCTGGGAAAATTTCAATGCGCAATTCATAATTCGAATTTTAATTGTTTCACATGCACGCACTCCGATCGATCTCGAAAAACGATGAAATCACATTATTTAATAATGTCTTCAGGATCTATGCGCTAAACTGTAAGGAAATATAAGAGACTATAAAGATAACAAACAAATGTGACTAGACTGCCAATTTCTATTAATTGCAGATATAACTCAAAATCGAACCGATTGTTCGCGCAATGGACAAACGCGGCGTATTTTCAAGATTAGCGAGATACAAGTTATACTTGTCGAGCGATAGTGCGCAGGGGGAGGCAACGCAGGGGATTACTTTTGCCGAAGATCCGTCGAGATTGCAGAAAACGCGAAACGACTATCGTCTAAGGCGAGAATCGTCGTACTCAACACCTAATGGTGCATACTGTGCAACACGAAACTGAGTAATGAGCCAAACCCGTCGATTCGGTGAAAAACAAACATCGCGACCAAATTAACCGTCCAGAAGAGAACACGGATCTGTTTATATATCTATCGTATATCGTACAATTGAGTCTACTCTAAATCTGTGACATGCCTAAGTCTTCGTGATCGATCGCTTCTATCGGTCACATTCTGAAACGTCGCGTACTGCGCCTACAGAAAGACCACGATCGCTTCGTCTACACCTCGCTATATCGTGCTAATTATCGCTAAATAGAAATACTGGAAGAATTGATTGTTTCTCTCAGTGAACACCTATTGGTCGAAATATCTTCTCGAGTGAGCTATCATTAGAATAAACGAGACAGTGAGTGTGCGCAAACACCTTTTACTCATTAAAATACTCGTTATAAAAATCACCGTGCTCACGTCGTTGCCCTTATCACCGTAAGTTAAACGAATACTTCAAGAATTGATTGTGCCAACAGTATTGCTTGTAGTACGAAGTATAAGGGGAATGTATAATCAATCCATTAAGTTCTCATTTACAGGAGTCTCCTACGCGCTTCTCTAAATCCTTGTAACTCGAAACCTGAGTTAGTAGGATTTAAAAGCTCGTGGAGACCTCCTAGGACTTAATGGGTCAGTTTGTATAAAGCTAACTTCTGATCTAACTGTACACTATTAAATGTCTTGCTGTTTTTATTTATTTTTTTTATGGGTGTGAAAAGGGACTTGACGAGCTACAGTTAGCCGATACTGATGCACAATCAATCCTAAGTTACGCGCTTCTCAAATTTGACCTCACGATTCGTATCTGACCTGCTGTTCCGCGAAGAAGAAACATTACCTAGCTGATTCCTCGTGATCATCCGGATACAGGGAGGTGTAGTGTAGAGATGTCAAAAAATGTTATTCAGAGCTGGCGTGATATGTAGAGCCGAGAGTTAAACCGCTGATCGAGGTAGTAGAACTTTGTGAGTATCACTTAGCCGTTAATTCTTCCAGTTAAGTAATATCTGCTGATTTTTTTCTTTTTTGGTAAACACGATTTAGCCACTAAGTACTCTTGGACTCTTCGATCGCCGAGGAGATAAGTTCACGAAACTTGGTTTGAAGCTTGGAACAGTCTTGGCGCAAAGTGTACCGTAGAAATCGCTAAAAATCATTGTAAGTATCAACATGAATAATTACTAATATTTATCTAGTAACGTACCGCCGTGACAAGATTTACTAGCGGGCGTTACGAGCTATCTGGACGATGCAAATTTGGCGTATAAATTTTTAGTCAGCGGTTTATCTCTCGCGTATATAAGCGGACACAGATCGGATCAGCGGCCGAAACGCGTTTTCAGAATGTGACTCCGAAGTGACCCGTCCGAGATTTTTTCGATATGCAAATCACAGTCGAAGAATGTTGCTTTCCGATAATACGGTATTATGCATGCCTACGTGCGTCATTAGTTCGCGACGAAAAGGAACGTAGTAACCGTCATCGTCTTCGCGTTTAGAAGCACCATTGGGTGTCGAGCTGAGGTCGCGATGAAGCGGACACCAGCATTTCATAATGACGCCTCGTAGCATTCGACAAGGACTTTCGTGCGAAAGATAGGGAAAGGGAAAGGGGGAAACACCGGCAGTGTCCTCGTGTCAATGATCGTTCTGTCGACGATGAGACGACGTTGTGTCAGAACGTCGATCGGGAATGCCGCTTGACCGACGGTACGTATCTCCGATCGATAACTCTAGATGCGTTCCAGAGAGACGTCTCTCCGTTTTCTCGGCCCGTACCATTCGCGAGGCCTCCCATCGTCTATTATTTTTGCCGCGTAATTTGTGAGAACGGATTAAAAGGGACGCGGGAAGAGAAGGAAAGAAGACCGATGAGGACGCACGCACGAAAAGAGCTTGCGCTTTGTCATGACGAGCGGGGCGAGCAAGGGACAAGAGGGAATACTGATCTAGGACTGACTGCTAAAGACGGATTTGTCGAAAAATTATCAAATTAATACTTGAATAGAAAAACGTGAAATAATTGTTTCTTCCTCTCTTCTCTCTTTGCGTATTTTTTCTTTCTTTTTTCGACCAAACGCGACTAGCGCACTAGTTATCAGAGGAGACTTTCGAGATGAAGATGACGCAAACGCAATGATGACGACGACGATGACAACGACGAACAACGATGAGGATGACGCGGATGATGATAATGATGACGATGATGACGACGACGACGACAACGACGGCGACAGCGATGATCCTTTAGTTTTCTTCGTGTCGAGCTGGAGAACGCGCGTAATAGACTGAAGGCTCTAGCGATGATGGGTGTTACGATACAAGTACGCCGATGATGGCACCTTCGATGACGATCTCCTTTCGTCCGATGGCGATCAGCTTCACGTATCGAAGCGATATGAGTGAATGCTGACGCTGCCGGCGGTTCGGAATTAGGTACACGATGCTGCTGATGTCTTTGGACTTTTCTGAACAGAAAGATCGTCCATGTGCGTACAATGATGCGTACAATATTTCGGGTACAGAGTGACAAGACATTTGCCGACATATAAATCTTATCGGTTTAGCACTAAAATGGTACGGCCTATCATCTACCGCTATTGTAGCGATAGCGAGTAAATTTGTCACTTGAAATAGCGAAGTATTAAACGATAAAAGATGAATTTTAAAATCTACTCGAGATAAAAATTGACATATTACGACATTACATGTAATACTAGAGAGCAATCAAATTACAGCGCTCGTTAGATACATTACGAAACCGGCTATTCACGTGCAATACATTCTTATCGTTATATTACCAATAGAATATCGAATGTTACGCGTCCTGGCACGTACCTGGTTTTGGCGTTCACAGTCCAAAGTATCCACCGATGGTGGTGGCGACGACAACGCCCAATATGGCGAGGCAAATCATGATCATGATCTTCTTCTGTACTCGGCATTAACAGAGATCGATAAAGGTTTATAATATAATGTATTAAAAAGCTCTCTCTCCCGACTTTCTCCCCTAAATCTCTCTATTTCCCTCATTTACTTCCCATACTTCCCTTCTCCCTCTACCTCCCATTCTGTCTCTCAAACTCGATACACTTGTGTGCTCTCGATACCTCTGTCCATTACTATTACGCTATACATTTGTTTACTTATCGATCTACCGTGTCGTAGAGCACCTGAAAGAAATTGGATCTTGCTCGTTGCCGGCATGAGCGACGCACGTTGCAGCGGCCTGCGTAAAAAATGATGCATAAATATATAACTGTGATGTACATCCGGGAAAGATGATCCAGAATGTACAACTGAACAGAAGTTGACTCTCGCAACATGTAGACTCTCGCGACTTTAAAGTTGAATCGCGTCGATCGGGATATGATGTAATAATATGATGTAATATATTTGTAATTTTGATAAAAAGAATCTTATTTTCAATATATACAAGACGTACCAAATATTTTATCTCGCCCATCATCTACACATTTTCAACTAGTTTTCATGTATTACTGAGAGCGAAAATTTAGATTTTTCACTTCGAGAATTGAAAATATATGTTCTTCAAGTGAAAACTTCGGGGAAATTTTTGATTTGAAAGAAACGACGTACAGTGAAATCTTTTGCGCTTCGCTACGGAAAAATCGCTCCGAAATCTTCGGCTTCAACTTGATTAAAAAATTCAGAGATGATGAAAAGTGCAAAAAATCTGGAACGCCTTGCACACGAGAGAAATAAATATATAATCGATCACGCATTAACGTCTAACACTATTTTGTATTTAAAACATAGAAACATTTCGCGCGACAGTATCACGAACGAAAATCATGTAAATTTTCCATTATTTCTAATAGAACGGAATAAGATAGAAATCAAAGAAGTTATCAAAGAAATTGGCATCAGTCGGAAAACAGCGGGAATACAGACCTTCATTAATCGACACTGCATTAACGTATTCCATACTCTTCGGAACTTCTTCTCTCTTGTCCCCGTGCAGCTTCAACGGCGTATTTTCAATTTGGTTCGCTGCTAAATCGTCTTATCTCGCGATCTCCCTCTCCTCTTCTTCGCAGCAAGTGTAGAGTACTCCGCCAAGGAATTTACAGCTGGTGCCTGAACGATCCTTACGAGCGATCGGACGCGCTGCCGTTGCTTTTTTTTTCTTGTATAAAACGCGACGCGAATTCTATTATCTTTACGATTCTATTATCATCTCGCATTGATCGGCGCTGATTATAACTACATCTCATTCTTCTCGCGCCTGTTATCAGCGAACGATTCCCTTTTCAGTTTCTTTCACCGGCAAGTATATAATAAAGAGACGACAGAGAAAAAAAAGGCGGCGTGCCTTTCTTGTGAACTATGCCGCCGTTCTCCTATCTAACAGTTTCTTTTTTTCATTTTTTGTTTTACGCTGAATATACACCCGAAGAGAAGAAAATTCTTACTACGCTATCGGCATTAATATTGTATCGGGATTAATATTGTTATTCCCCTTTTTTCGTTATCTCGTCATTCTTATTATTAATATTATTATTATTATTATCTGCTCTATACAAATTGCGATTATTTACATGTACAATGCGGGCGCCGTCCCGTGTCGCACGGTCTGCATTGCGACGACGGCGATTATTAGAGTTCGGGGCGATCGATATATCTGTTCATCGGAGCGTCTGTACGTATCGCGAGATACGTCGTCATCACGCGGATTAACGTTCCGACCGAGAGCGGAAACTCTCGCGTCAACCCAGACGATGACTGAAGCACGATGACGACAAGCGGCACGAGGAAGGTGGCGACCGTCTCCGTTGCATTTCGCGCAGAGACGATCGATCAGTTCTGGGACAAATCCGGAAACGTCCCCCGCGAGCTCCAACTCACGCCGCGCCACGCCGCGCCGGTTCAGATTGCCTTCTCCGTTATCTCGAGAATAGATCGCTGACATCACGATATCGAGCGAATCTGCGGCGACAACAAACGATTCACCAGTCATCGATTTTCGACAGGAACGAAGATTGATAATGCCGAGTCGAGTTTCTTCCGATCTTTACGCTCGTTGTCATTGCGTTTCAAGGATGTTGATCCTCGAAAATCGCGCGCTCGAGCTTTCAATTTATAATTTTCTTTGCTTGATTGTTAAGAGATCTCAATATGTGAAACCGAGCTCGGAGAAAAATTAACACATAGACTGTATGATCAAGAATAAAAATATTTCTTAAATTTAACTTAATATGACAGTTTTTTTATCTTCCTCGATTCAAACAGTTGCACTAATTTTTTCACTTCAAGAGTTTCAAGAGATGAGGATATGTTGCTCATTTTAGTGATTTTTTTAATGCTTAATATCATACAAGAGAAACTGCAGACAATTTCCTCTCTCGCATCAGTAATGTAATAATCAAGAACAATGATCGATTATCAATGTTCATTGACAAATATAGAAAAGGAAATAAAATAAAGTCACGAATAGTTCAGTTTGCTGTCGCTGCATTTCATATAATCGAAGGCTTTTCGCCAAATCGACGGCGAGTTTTGCTTGAAGACGATTTAAGGAAAGAGCGCGTATGTACGATCTCGCGCGTGATTCTCGCGTGTTGCAATTGTCCTCTTCATTAATCGCTCGCGCCGGAACTTGGATTAGGAAACGGTGAAGTGGCAAAAATAATAAAAGTGAAAAAATAACAAAAGGCAGTGCGAAAGTGCGCCCGAATACGAAGAGGAGCTATCGGTAAATGACGTATCGATTCTCAGTCATTTCGAAGAAAACACCGACCTCGATCATTTTTCTCGGCGTTTCTCATCTCCATTTCTACGATTTCACGAAAATTCACAGCGTACGCGACAGTTTAACAAACATTTTAGACAAACACAATGTTTAATTTGTACAAGCACCATTTTCTGGAAAATTTCCAGAACCGTTGCGTCGTTTCGCAATGTTTATTATACAGAAATTGTATCAATTTTCTCTTTTAGCAAGACAATTTAGGAAATTAATAAAAGTTAACATCGCGATTCTGCGCGCTTTCCGATGTATCGAGGCGCAATAAAAGGAACTTAGTTACAAGTCTTCGCTAATAAAATGATGGTTTACTTTGTATGAGCCTCGCAACGCGAGTGTGAGTCAACACCGTTCCCAGCTTCCACTAACGTTACGACGTTCACGATGTTTACGAGGTATTCTCCAGGAAGTTACATCCATACAATGAATCCAGATCACTATTACATTCGGTACAGTTAATTCGGTTTAATCCGCAGGTCGATGTGAGGGTGAGAACGTAAAAAAAAAGAATCAATAATTCGTTATGACTGATAATAAATAAACGTATAAACACAAAATTTATTAAGAATCAATAATAAATAAATGTAACGGTCTTATGCGGGATATCGACGATATTCTGAGAATCGAAAATCAACGACGCGTGTCGCGCCGTCCGATCTCTCCGGCAAAGATTCAAGATCGACGCGATCGACGCCGATCTCCGTTACGGTCTTGGCTCGTCGTTGACGGAACGAGACAAGATCGAAGGACAACGAATATCTCGGCAATCGAAAAATATCTGTCTCGTCTCGATTTGTTCTATCTTTTTTTTTTGTTCCGTTAAACTTGCTTCGTAAATGCTATGTGTCTTTCTTTTTTTGTCGCCAATGTCGCGCGCGCGCGCGCGCGCGTGCTTAAGCTAACTTAAGCTAACTGCCAAAATGATAATCAGAATGATGACTGCTATCGTTACGCAGATCGATATCAGGAACAATTTCTGCAAAATAAAATAATTTCGTGACCGTTTGGAAAAATAAAGCAGAAAGAAAAGAAAAGAAAGAGAAATGAAATTGCAGCTTTGCGATTGAATTGAAATCACGACGGTTCCGGTTCGAGATGAAATGACGGTTCCGACTTCGAACGTTTAATCATTAGATACTTGATCGAAAGTGTCTATAAACATAATTTACTACGCTTGCGTTCATCCAGCTAGCAGCATTTGCTTTTCAAATCTGTATTGACAATATTCTTCCGGTATCTTCTCACTTTATTGCAGTAATTCAATAACTAATGAATAGCTTTGTACAAAACGCTCCATATTTCTCTTCTCCATCTCTTTTTATCCCTTAAGCAACATAAAACTAATATTTTT
Organism: Tetramorium alpestre; assembly: GCA_021460005.1. NCBI lineage: Eukaryota > Metazoa > Arthropoda > Insecta > Hymenoptera > Formicidae > Tetramorium > Tetramorium alpestre. The sequence continues at coordinate 274,250 of JAJVSH010000131.1, forward strand.
CAAAACAGAAATTTTATTGGTTTTTTCCTCTTTTTTAAATATATTGCTATGATTGCGAATTTTGAAAATGCGTTAATTATTTGGATTATTCACAGAATTTATAGATGAAATTTCAAATGCAGCAAACTTGGAGAACATTTAATACACTCATGCGCGTACACATCTCATCAATGAATTTTGATAAGTAACAATAAAAAATATATATATATATATATATATTACTACATATATATAAATATATACGACAAATAGAAAAAACTCGAATCAAAGTACTGCTAAATACATTATGCATGTAATATATCCTTGACCAATTAATTTCGTATATCTCGAAGTACGGAACGAAATTTTCGTTACAATTTTACACATTATCAAATAAATGGCAAATGACAAATGCGTATCGATAAAATGATAAACAATTTTTAATGATGATCTCGAGTTTCCTCTAGAAACCGAGCCGTTTCCACGTCTTTACAGTTTCCTGCAAAGTTAATCGCAAGCACAATTACATTATCGATTATTTGATAAATAAAACTGATAAGACGGGTATTCTGAAATCGAGATTGCTGCGTCTCCGGTGGAGATCGTTTCAAGACATTCGCGATCCAGAGGAACATCGAGCGGTGTAATGAAGTGTACTTACTGTTAACGAAACGAGCGAATGCGATGTGAGTGCGGATTATTAATTACGTTAATTAGTCGTTCGTTACAGAGATTAGTCGGAGGATTATCGTCGTAAGATTACGGAGAGAGTTGTTACGTGTTGTTAGGATCGGCGCGAGACATCTATTTTATTATCTGTATCTCTATTTCTCTTTGTCTTTTTTCAGCTTTCATGCATGTGTGATTTTAAGAATACGTTCACAGCTCTTATAGGCGACCACCACCATAATTGCTCCAACGTCTGTTGCCTCCCTCATGAAACTTCTGATCACACTGCACATCCAATCTCACGCGTCCCCTCCCCCCTTCCCCCAAGTTGACCGCAACTAAACTTCTGCGTTGTAATTGTTATTTTGCTATATTATTATATTATTACTACTATTAACGTTATTATTATGACATCTTCGCTGCCGCGTCACACTCGTTTTTCCCTTTCTCTCTCTCTGCCTTTTCCTTTGAAAATTTTAAATGCCCCCCGTATAATCTTCCTTCTCCCACAAAAAGAAAACATCCCCCCTCGGCCGTTTAGGTTCTCGGAAGGCACCCTACTATTATGGCGACTAGTATGACCGCCGATATTAGGACGCAGATTATGATGAAGATCATTTTCTGTGGACAGAAAAACAGAGAAGGCCACGTATAAGATACGCGCCTACGCATTTCTCATCGACGAAAAATCGAAGAGATCGAAAAGAGAGAAAAAGATGGTGAGGATATATTGAAATAACATTACGCAGCGTGCCTCGTGAGCAAGTTGTGAGAAAATTGACACGTAAATACGTACCTTCGAGACATCGGGAAAAAAAAGAGAAAGAGAAAAATATTTTACGGCGAAAAGATGAAATAAGAGAGAGAGAAAGAGAGAGAGAAAATGAGAGAAGAAAAAACCTTGCAATTGTACGAGTGCAGTGGATCGGAAATCAAAACTCGAAATTCGCGGAAGAAGAAGCAGTGGGGAAAAGCGTGTCAGAAGCGAGTGTGTGATTCACATGTTCGCTCATGCTGACTTGCATTACCGCATAAAAGTGATGCACTTTGATCGGTGAATCGTGACCGAAAAAGAAGAGAAAAAAAGAAAAATCTTATTTTTCTCTCGGTATGCTTGTAATTTCTATTTTGTCAGCTTTATTAAACATATTTGCTCGTCTTGTTAGTTACGGTTAACTCGTAAATTAATTGACTAAAAAGTGAGAGAAAAAAATTGTAATTACTTATAAAGAAAATAATAAAAATAAAATTAGTCACGATAATAATTGTAATGCAAAATTAAATATTTGTGAGTAAGTTTGATAAGAAAAAGGGACCTGAAAGAGTTTGATTAATAAACACAATGTCTAATATTTTAATAAAATAGATACGATTATCATGGAAAAATCCGAAAGAAGTTAATTTTTTAATATCTATAAGTAAAAAAAATAAAATGTACAATGAGATTTTAAGTTATTTTATGAATTTTAAATAGAGACTACTAATTGTAAGCTCCACTGTTCTCTTTAGAATTAAAAGAACGAAATATTTTTGAATAAATTTCTTACTGAATTCGTCGCGCGTGAAACGAGAACAATGTTAGTTGAAAGCAATCATTACTAATATATGCAATATTATGGACAATAACTTTTAGGGAAGTGGGGATGAGTTGGTTGTCAAACATAATCAAGCACATTCCTCATACAACTAATGATGCGGGTGCGTTCATAAACTAGTTGATCACAAACACCAAAGCGTTCTACCCGACCATAAAGACTCGTTTGTCCGCTATTGTCCTACTTCATTACATCGTCTCTGTGCAAATCTAGAGAACAGCGCATTCATCTATCGTCGTACTCGACGATATTAGTCTACTCGACATTGATTACACTTCATCTCTTTTACCGCGATCCCACGATGGACTTGGATCGCGAAACGTAACACAAAGAACAGTAATATGATTAGCACGAGTGTACATGTACACACTATGCACTATACACAAGAGATTGAAGGCCAATCACAAGAAACAAGGTTCGGATCCCACTCGATGCGAGTTGCCTGATCGTAGGTAGTGCCAGAGACGAAGGAAATTATTCCAGGAGCAAAAAGGAATTTATAATTTTCTCCACATTTGTCGTATCAGTTAACTTTATATTTACATATCGCATTAATATGCAAGATTAACGTTGAAATATCAGATCTCTCTCACATTCTATGCATTACAATTAACAAGAATCGTTATAGAGCTCTTGTTTTACGTATTCTATGTACATGTATTGTAAAATTCATGTTTTCCTGAATAAATGGGGATATTCTTAAACTGCGCGATCTGTTAAATTTTTTTGCTATTTTTAACGTCCATTCTCCGCGGCAGGCCGAGCGAGTTCCAATTGAAACGTATCCAAGTGAAAATGTTCGCTTTGAGGATTACAATGGGAATAGAGAGAGAGAGAGAGAGAGAGAGAGAGAGAGAAAGAGAGGTCAAAATTGAGAGAAGAAAATGATAACAATGCGAGAAAAGAATGTTATGTTCCGCGATAATGTTTTCAAGTCCGCCGTTGTCGCACTTGATAAAACTTGAAACGAATCTCTCTCTCCCTTTCGAAGTTCCTTCCCGTTGAATGGGCACTTATTCCTTTTTGCTCCTTCTTACCGGGTTTCATTTATTCGCGATGTCGCCTTTTGATGAATGCCGTCAAGCGAGACGATTCCTTTTCGCGAGTACCGTACTTCAGAGGCGTTTGATAAATCCTCCGAGGCAACTCACGGGAAATGACCATTCTCCACGTGGATTCCGAAGAAATTATTTTTATAATTATTTCACGACGGAAAATTTGCGATGTAAACGCGAATAAAAGAAAAGAAAGAACGTACTTTCTCGCGGTGACTGCACTTTCGGATCAAGGGACTTGTAAACGAGCTTGTCTCTAAATTTGCCAAGTAAATTACGAGTATAGCAGCGTTCATGTCGGTCGAGCTGATCCGAAACTCGCGAAGTCTGCTCCTTGCCTCGATATCACGGCAAGAAAGAGATTTCGGCCCGAGTCCCGGCCGCGTACCTGTGTGTGTTTGGTGTCTCATGTTTATGTATGTGCGTGTTATATTTTGTTTACGTATTGTTACCTTACGAGCCCTGCTTCGATAATCTTGAGCTTTGATCAGTTCGCCCCGGGCCTGGCCCACGTGGTCGCCGGTCTGATTCACGCAGTACTCAATGCTGTCCACCATCTCACCCTGCCGTACCGCACGTGGGACGAAGGGATGGGAAGCGGGGGAGGAAAGAGACGAGGTGGGACCAGGTTCGCTCGTCGAGGGGGAACAACCTCGGGGACGGATGCAACCCAGGGTTACATTTATGTACATATAATCGACGAGTATGGAGCGAGCGAGAGAGAGAGATAAAGAGAAGCAGCATCCCCGCGGCAGGAGGGAGAATGCCCAGATCCCCAGCGCCGTGCGCAGGCACGTACACACGCCACCCCGTACGTTTTCACATCGACACACAGTCACACACATATCCGTATATTAGTATCGACAGCATAGAGATTAATACGCAAGGTTAGTAGTATGAGTAATAGTAGTAAACAGAGCAGTTGATGGACAGAGGCACACAATTAGCACACCCATGTTTCGACAGAGTACAAAGAGCGATGTACAGGTACATGTATAGGGGGGAAAAAAAAGAGAGAGAGTATGTAACACCCACATACAATACACATATACAACAGTATATATGTATATAATATAGATATATATACATTTATATAATATCACATTTGCGATCGAGCGCAAGTTAATACGATGAATCGACCGACAGAATAAAGTAACATACGCAAATGAACAGAAAGAAATCCATAAAGCGCCGTCGTTAGTTACGCATCGTAAAGGATAGACAGGTAAGTGTAGCAGTGGATGTACACCGATTAATACAGATTGTAGCGAGTTACGTATCGATAGAAGCGTAATAATTAAACAGCGGATAACGGAAGTAGAGCAGGGCTCGAAAGGGGTAGAAAGGGGGACGTGGGGAATGAGATGAGGAAATCAAAACGGGAGTCAAGAGACACCGACGATAACGGGGTCGAGGATAGAGGATGCGGGAGCAACAGGGAGAAAAAAAACAAGAGTGACCAATTAGACGCGAACGAAATGGCTTCGGCGCGTGATATCTGGGGAGGACTCACCCGTCGGGCTTTGCTTTGATACTTGAGTGCTTTTTTGGTGTCCTGCGTGGCCGTCTGCACGTAGTCCACCGCGTGTTCCACGTGGTACTCTATGCGATCTATCATCTCGCCCTAATGTGGGTAGGAGGCGCGGCGCGAATCCACACAGCGTAACACAAGGGAAGAGAGAGGCGTTAGTTTTCAAGAGTAAGGCAAGGCCAGTGATTAAACTGTTCGCCGATTTCTTTTTCTTTTTTTTTTTTTCTTATTGTCATGCATCAGCTCGCACACCGGCATTGATTGTGAGAAAAGTAATTATCGCCAAGAATCAACGGTGTTTATGATTACATCCGATTTATACAAAAAAAATACAAATAATTATGAAAAAAGTTACAATGCGACAATTATCGTAAATTTTCTTTAAATGATAATTTCACGATTGTGATATTCTCAAATGACAATATCAGTTGTTTTTTATGCCAATATTATGCAATTAACGATCATTATAAGTTATCAACGTAAGCTATTGCGATAATTACTTTGTCTCATTGTGTGAAAAAAAGATTGTTCAACTTGGACAAATTGTACCATGACAAGTAAAGCTTACAATATTATTAAGCTAATAATATTATTATTGTTATTATAGTATTATTATTAAATTAATTATTACTATTATGCGGAGAGAAAGAAAGCGATGAACTAAAATCTCGAGTTTTTCGCGGAAAAGTTTTAAGTGGACATCAAAGAGAAAGCAAGTGATAGTCAATTAATAATAAAACGGATACGTAAAATAAATAATTAAATTTCTGCGGGAAAACTTGAGATTTTAGTACGTTGAAGAAATTTCCCTTTTATTAGCAGATAGTAAACGTCACGTCAGATAGTCACATAATACGGCTCGTTAAGAAACATTACTGAAGAGAAGAGGATTGTTACACTGCGTCGCGCTACGCTCCTAATTGCTTAAGAATCATCAATGTACCGAAGCAATCGCGAGCAACTAATATAAAATTTTAAGTAACAGAAAATAAATATATATAATATAATTGAAACGAAAGTACTCTTCAAATTATAATGTCAATTAAAATCGAGAAAACAAACTATTTAAGTGTAGCCTGTGGTACAACCAATCGCGAGAAACGATGCCGCTCAAGCATCTCGCAATAAAGCATCTCATTCGTTAATTAAATCGATAGTTTGGGTCGAAAAATAAATTGAAACGTGCATTTGACAGAATAATCGAAAAAGTTTTCCTTTTGGCTAAAGAATAAAATTCAAAATCATGCCAAATGAATTTTCTTAAATAAATAAACGGCAGTAACTAAAAAGTAAACATAATTATTTATTTAATATATTAAAAAATCGAAATGTATTATTGTTGAAAATATTATCAACAATATTTTGATCGTTATTTTATCATAAAAAATGAAATTCAAGTGTGAAATTTAAGTGAGCCTTCCTCTCTAATCTAAATTTTTATTTTATATTTCAAATTTGTTTTTTAACTAAATCAGATTTTTTTCTCTTTATTCATTTTTTCCTCGAATGCACGTATCAGTAAACTTATTGTCTACAGTCAAATTATTTAAAGAAAAATCATATTAATCGTTTATAAATCGTTTATAAATCTATTATAACGTTATTAACGTTATTAATCGTTTATAAACCGTTTTGTAAACTGCTCGAAAATTCATGTTTGTGTTTACAAAAATGATTGTAATCTCATGCGAATTAATTCGACTCTATCAGCAAAGTATGTATAACTAGTACAATTGGACTTTTATCATCTGTATATATGACTTTATAATAACACATCAATATTCATGACAAATATCTTTGATGTATTATACGCACGATATTTGCGAGATATGAACATATGCAATTTGCATGTAAGTTATGTATCTTGCGGCAGAGTATTGTTGTCATATGTATCAAACATTACGATAGAAAGTTGTTATCTCAAAATAAAAATAAAAATGAAAAAGATACATATAAAATCTTTTGCATGCAATATTGATTTCGTTACATCTCGTGGAGATGTAAATCTCTTATGCCGGAAACAAAGAGAAAAATGATGTAATTATCGTTTGTTTAAACGAATAAACTGTTTCCGTGATAAATTTGCATGAAGCTGCTCAACCTTACCTGACTCTCCACCAACATGGCCATGTCCATGAACATGTCGTGCAGCTCCCTGATGGAGTTTTCGAGTTTAATGATGTCAGCGTGACGCGCCTCGATGTCCGCAAGGGTCTGTTTTGCTTGTTGCGTTTCCATAATGATCTACGACAAGCGGTAAGATTAATCGGGTAAGAAAGGCGGTTATTAACGCTTCTCACGTAGCTACTAGGCGAGATAAGGAGGGAAGGATCATTAAAGATGTACCCCTTGCGTGAAGACGGCTGGATTTCCTTGCTCCAGCATCTCCTCGAGCTCCTCGTTGGTGGTCGTTCTTCCCGCTGGAAAGAAACAGAGAGATTTCTTCGTCTCGCAAACAGATGCAACTCAAATGCGGATGCAATCAATTTTCCGTTCAAAGGCTGCTGCTGCTATTATTTATTCAACCAACAAACCGATTGCTTCGCATATTGGATCGTAAATATCGATTTTACATAAATTTACTGATCTCTCATTGTCATAATTATTATTTACATTGCAAGTTTATTGGTTAGCACGTTCGTATTACAATATTACAATATTTAAAAAATGTAAAAAAAATGATATAATAAGCCAATTAAATGAAAATTCGCAATGTGTAATAATAATAGGAAAATACAATTAGAGCTGTTTGAAAGAAAAAAATTTTTGTTGACAACAACTGTTCAATGTCTTTCTCCCGATTTTTCTTCACATAGAAACGAACACGAGCATTAGATTGATAAATGTATTGCAAGACGGACTCGATGTGACGACAGATTGGAAAGAGCTGTTCTGCTCGAATAAACATTCAGGTTGCAATGTAGTCTACCAATCCCAGCATATGTATACTCACTGATCTCGAGCTGTCGTTGTATTCTCCCCTTACACCGCTCCCTGTAATCGGTCTGTGTTCGATTGTACTCCGTCATCACTTCGACAAACTTCCTGGACAGCGTCGAGTGCTGGGTTTTGCGTATCCTCAGATCTGCTGACGATTTGTTCGTGTGCTCCTCCTGCTCGATGTTCTGCTCTATCACTAGATACAGAAAATAAGGCACAAATGTCGCAATGCGAAACGTATTCTCGATGATCGCGAAGGAATCAATTTAATACATGTCACCGCATCATGCGGATGAACATTCCAACTGCGACAACTTACCCTTTAATTTAGCCCTCACTTTGTTAGCGGTTTTCTTGATGTCAGACATCAAGTCCTCGAGTTCCAGTTTCACCTCTGAAATCGAGAAATCAAAAAGTTATTTATGTGCCATGAGTCTCGAGTTCAGAGAGAAAGAAAGAGAGAGATGTATTATTTTCTAATATGCCAAAGAAGATAAAAGTTTTATTTAGAATCTGGAATAAGTCGCACATATCATCTTGAAAATTTATGGATAGTGGTGCAAAACTGTATTGCAACATATTCTTTATTAAACAAATAACTTTTAGTAGGAAATAATATAAAATTTATATATAATAT